>CM060594.1:21865865-21883365 GCA_030578255.1 Tiaroga cobitis
AAGAGGTTATTCGTTTTATATAAATATCGTGTCACTTTCTTTATCAGTTTGACCTTTGCTTTGACCAAGAAACACATTTAGAATTTTATGCACTGAATTAATTTTTTTTGTCGTTAATTATTTTTAGGCATTATTTGATTTAATTAGATTTATTCAAACATACATTTCATGATTGAGACAGAATGCTTATAAATGCATTGAAAACAATGCATATCTATCTAACTCATATTGCTTAGATTGAATTATTTTCTAGCTAAAAGAATGGGTTATTCTGAATGTGACATACATATAATAGCACTTGTTTTTACTTTCCTTTTTGACCAATGCCAGATGTAACGCTTCCAAATTGGTTTGATTGAATATATTGATTCTTGTGTTTGTTCATCACAGATTCTAGATGAAAGGGGTAATAAGATCTGGATTTGTCCAGGATGTAATAAACCTGATGACGGCAGTCCCATGATCGGATGCGACGAGTGTGACGACTGGTATCACTGGTAAAAGCTCTATTTTTTCTGTAATGTGACATCATTTACACAGAAAACAGATTGTGTTCTACAGAAAGAACTGTAGACGGGACTTTTTATCTATAAGGATGTTGTCTCAGTTTTGATTTCATCTTGACTTCAGGAGAAGTCATACAATCTTTATTCATCTTGTGTGGTGCACAAGACACTTCCTTTTTTTTTGACATACAAGCTCAAAATGCAGTATGTTTTGATTAAATAAACTTACAGAGTTGTTTTATTTTACACTAATTCTCTTTCGTGCCATTTCAAGAGCCACACACACTTCAACACAAAGTAAATCAGAGGAAGTGCCAATCAAAAAAAGAAGAAAAAAAAGAGTCTAGTTGCCTGGCATTACTGTAAAGCTTTATGGGAATCATCTTTTTGATGCGTTTCGCTTACAGATCAAAATACACACACATAGAGAGAACAAATTGTGTCTCTTTCATGATGAAAGCAGATATTTTGATGCTGAGAATGATCAAGTAGTTTTATATGTAAAAGACATGCTTTTTTGAATCTCCATTTTGGATTTATGTACAATGAGAAGTGCAAACTTGGCACATAAACTTGAATGATATAGATCGGTATCATGACAAACAACTTGTAAGTGAGACTCGTCGATCTCTTTCTCTCTCCTTCAGGCCATGTGTGGGTATTCTAGCCGCCCCTCCGGAGGACCAGTCGTGGTTCTGTGTGAAATGCGCTGGTAAGAAGAAAGACAAGAAGACAAAAAAAAGGAAACGCAAAGCGCACTGACCCACATTTCTTTCTTTTTTCCTCCCGTCTCCGTGCTCATCTGTTTTTCGCCTTAACTCTATTTTGCTGCATTTGTCTGTTTTTTTTTTGTTTTGTTTTTTCGTTTTCACCCAGCCCTTCTTTTAACTTGGTTAACTTAACTCAGTGTCCGGTATCATAATGTATTTTTTAAAAATGAAAATTTCAAATGTTGTATATGTTACTTTTTTATGTGGAGGATCGTACAGTATGTCTATATGATCTTTGTACCGAGCTCATGATTGTTCAGTAGATGTGTGTTGAAATGAACCTCTCAGTTCGCCCTCGTTTAAAGGTTGTTCCATGTTATGTGCTCATTCATCAAATCACCCAGGAGAAGAAAAAAAAAGTTCTGTACTATAATCTGCCTTTTAATATCGTTCTTCTGATTGATTTTGACTGGAGGTGCAGTTTCATTTTACTATGGATTTAATTAAAAGTTACTTTTTCACATCTTATTGTTTGGTTGTCTTGTCGTTCGTTTGGGTGGGAGTGTACAGATAGGTAGTCCACTCATTCAGAAAAAAAACAAATGCTAAATCAGTGACTGTAATCTTAACATAAGATTTTCATGAGCACTGTCAAAATAATAAATAAAAGTTTAAATGTATTTTATTATTTGACCTCAGTGATATTTCTGTATATTCTTGTTGGTTGGTTTTGACTTTTCGTCATTTCTCTCAAATGGTCTTTGGGAACCGTAGTGTACATGTTTTTTATATTGCCGCCATAAAGGTTGCAATGAGTTAAATATGATAAATGAAGTGTCAGTTATGCAATGAAATGTTTTTTTCAAGAACACATTGAATAAAAAAACAGATAACCAGAGAGATGGGCATTGTTTATTGAAAAATGATATGTTGCGTGTACAACATCCTCAATCCTCGCAAGGTAAGTGTCATTTCATTCTTGTCCTAACAAAAAATGTAATGTTTTCAACTTACAGTGGCCCCAAAACATATTTTAGTTTAACTCTTTTTATTGATGTTTTTTCAATCAACCCCAAAAAAGTATTTTGACACTTTTAAAAATGTTTCTGGTGTTGCATAAAGTGTCAAAGCAATGCCATTTATATCAAAGAAAGATGAACAAGTGAACTTTTCACATGTAAACACATAATTTGAAGCATTAGTTTATAGATACCATGTCACATGAACAGAGAAAAAGCTGTCATCGAATCCGCTTGTTGAAGCAGTGAACTGACGGCGATATCTACGAACTTTTAAGGTAAGCTAAAGTAGTTCTTTATTTTTATTGTTGGTTTTTACAAACGTTAAAGAGAAGAATGTTTTGTTTTTTTTATTTAAGATTAATTGCATATGCGATTGACATCGTTTATGCTCATTGGTAGCTCCTTTGAAAGCATCTTAAAATAGCTGGCCGCCGCTAACGAATTCAGCACCAGGTATTTGACATTGTTCTCGCGCCATACAGTATCCATATTCTCGCTTAGTTAAAAAACAAAACATCGCGGAGCAAAGAGAGGACATGGACAACGCGCAGACAGACAAGACATGGCAGGTTACTTAAAAAATGATGTGTGTATATATAAACTATAAACTAACTTCACAACTTTCACTTGCACTGATATAGCAAGATATTTTGCTACAAATGTTTTTTCGTGCTTCATATTCTGAAAAAAAGAATCTCGCCGATTCTCGCGAGAAGTAAATCACAGTTTCTCTATGTTGCATGTGATTGGCTGTTCGCTACTGATGTCACAATTTCATGTGCATGCGCTCCATGAACTCAGGATCAAAGCCTGAGATGACAGAGAAAGTTGATGATGGTCATGGTACCAACAAAGAGAAAGTTGATGTTGGTACGCGAAACACAGCCTGATCGAATTGGTTACTACCATCATGGTACAGGCTCCTGGTCTTTGAACCAGATTTCTGCGATAGAAAGAAATAGCAAGAGCTGTATGTATAGTACTCTATTTCGCCGTCTTTATGAGTGAATCGTTGAATAATTTTCTCAACCTATTCATTCATTGATGTTCTATATCACTTTACTCATTCAGCAATTGCTATGCTATGCTAATACTATCAAAGCATTATGTTACTAGTTTCCACAACTAAAAATATTTCAATTGAGATTGCATGATAATTTTAAGTTAAATGTATGAATCAGCTTACTCGAATATTTCAAGTTAAGAGCACTTAAAATGTATGAGTACAAAATAAAAATCTGCCATGTTTTGCTTAGACTACTTAAACTTTGAATTTCTTACATTCTGGTTCACAGTGTATTTTTGTTTTATCATTTGAAATATTACAAACGTCTTTTTGTGAAACGTTAGCTTACTAGTCTTCTTTAAAATAGGCTAAAACATGGTTAAAATCTAAAGGCCTAAAGAAAACATTAAGGCATTTTTTAAAGCGTCGAAAGACATTTTTAAGGACACTTTGAACAATCGATCTAAATGTAACACTTCTTTTTTTATTATTAGCAAGATAAGAAATAATGAGGACAAATTTAGAAATTTTATTAATACACAAGAAAGTGCATAAAGCATTTACATCTACACATATGAAGGGTAAACCGGGGAAAATACTTGTCTTATCAGCCTGTCCCTTTGTAGTTCTGCCAATATGACTATTTAGCTCCCACACAGCAGCTTTGAAGTGTTCCACCTGATGTGGACTCTCCGCAACTGAACTCATTTAAAATCTCCTCAAATATCCCGTCACTACCTGTCATTTCCGCTAATCGCACAGATACGACTGGCTAAATGAGCCTTTGCCGTAGCGAGATCATTTCTTTATGTTAGCGCTTATCACAGAAAACTGAGGCCTTTATTGTTGCATTGTTATTCGTTTCAAAGCAGAAATGACTGCTCTGCTGCAGCGGGGAGCAGTTAGTGGACTGGATGGTGATAAGAAATGCGTTCCACATGTAGACTGGTATCCAGCACCGCTTCTTAAAGGACGGAGTATACAGACAATAGCTTGGAGCTCTGAGCACCTTCTATAACAAAACAATGTTTGCAACGCAGCAAAGATGAGCGGTAAGGTCATGACTATAAATGTAAAAGCGACACTACAACCATGTGGATTCGTCATGATGTATCAAAAATGAATGGCTAAATTCGTGCAATGGCTTCAAAACGGTTTGGTTATATGCCCGTTCACACCTGAAACGATAATAGCGCACACTCCAATAGACTATTCTAAGTGTATGCGTCAGTTAGGCTATGTTTTCAACTAATTGTAACATGCCCTTTAAAGTCACCATGAAATAAAAAAAAGTACGCATTATAAATGATTTCACATGCCCTCATAATCTTTAATCAAAATAACTTCCCCTCCCTCTTGCAACGACATCTCTTCTCTGATGACACGTTCACTGTCGCGAGGGCGGGACAACCTGTCACTCACATGACATTACACACCAATAGCAAACCACAACCATCCAATGATCCAATCAAATTCCGATGGACAAAATCAAGTCCCGTATCAAGTCCCGTCATACATTTTTTTTCTTGTTCAAGCACTGAAAATGCCAAATAGAAAGAGTGCACTACCGCCCACTTTTTTCATCCGCGTTGGTTCCGGAAGTATATTTCCATTAATTTCTCTCAGGGATTTCAAAAAAGTAGCGTTAAGGCGTTATAAGCCATGAACCAAGCCAATCAGCTACGAGGTGAATCACAAATATTTAATGTACAATATAATTTACACATATGTATATTATGCAAACACAAACTTTTATTTTGGATGTGATTAATCACGATTAATCGTGAAAATAACATAATGACAAAAAAACAACAAAGGTTTAAGAGTGTGTGCTTAATGGCTTTAGTGATGGAAAGAACTACAATCCCATGAAGCATTGCTAACAGCATAATTGAATTAAAAATGATGGAGAAATATAAAACTATACTCATTTAAAAATGTATGTAAAGTTTATTGCAAAATATCCGTATATATATATATATATATATATATATATATATACATGTACATTCAAATATTTAAGTATTTACTGTGCTTCATGGGAGTGGGTGGAGCTAAAGAGAACTTGTGGTGTTTTTTGTTTGTTTCAACTCTCTGATTGGTGAAATAATCTGCACAGCATCATGGGAAATGTAGTTTTTCCACCACTATTTCAGCTGTTAAACAGGATTATTTTAAAACTAAGTTAAAATAATCCGGGCTAACGGCTTCAACAGAAGCAAATACTTTCGACTAATAACATCGTAGCTCACAGTAAGGCTGTCTTTAAAGGTTTATAAATTATCATTAATAATAATTCAGTTTTTACTTCCGGAACCCGACTGTTGCACTATATAGATATACCAGTAAGATCCTTCCTCTCTGTCGTTATGGTTACAGTGCTGTTGTGGACTCCGCTGTTTTTTGATTTTTAAAACTTAACGGTTATATCGTTTTCATAGTATAGTCTATCATCTTGTTGCTGTATTTTATTAATCATTATTTGTTTTTGGTATTTAATTTAAAAAATGCCCCCATGTCATAAACGTAGATGATGGTATCATTGTATCAGGTAATTTTTGATGGTCAAGGAAAACAATTCATCAAGCACTTTAATTACATTCACATATATACATGCATGTTGTGAAGGCTCTTCTGACTGAGTGATGTTCGTTTTTGCAGATTAGAAGATAAACGTCCCTCACAGCTTCCACAAAGGTCAGAGGTCACGTGAAGAGGACAGAGGAGAGACACAAGTTTCCTCTAAAGGTGAGAAGAGAAAAATACAAGGCATTTCATGGCATATTGATTAATACACACATATACAAAGATATCTAATGATTAACATTGACAAGTTATGTTATGAATTTGCAATGAAATGGTTCTTCCTTGTCTGTGCTTTATTGATATATTTTTGTTCAGTTATATCTGTAGTGTTCTGAGAAAACTGAGAAAACTGGCAAAAATGTCCATACTACAAAAACTTTAATGAGTATATTTGCATTTTTTCCTCCCCAGTAAAAATCTAAACCTTTCCATAATTGACATAGGCTACATTGTCTTTTAAAAAAGTCTTAATATCTTATGTAGTTACTTCCTTGCAATTTTTTATTTATTTATTTGGCCTTCAGTTGGCCGTGTGGGTTTTATATCTTCTGTAAAACTGTATAGGCCTGCTTATATGTAGGAGTGTTGTAATCGACTCATGTAACTTACAAATAACTTTGAATGAGCAAACACTGCAGCGAGATCAAATCTATAAAATACATCTTCATGAAGATATCAAGCAAACTTAAAGGATTGTGTCCCTAGTATTTCCTTCTTGATCCCTAACATATGTTAACCTTTTATTTGACACATTTAGACGCCACACCTGAAACCTGCGTAAACTGTTCATTTGCAAGTCAAATTTATCTACATTATGCTATGCGTGGAACAGGACAAAAAGTGATTTTAAACAGACTTCAAAATAACACATGCAAACACAAACGGTCTACACAAAAATAGCTATGAAATAGCCTACTACAAAGACTAATAAACAAGGATGACGATGATGATGATGAAGAAATCAAATCACGACGCCCCCTGTTGGTAAACTTTATAATACAAGACTGGTGTTTGTAAGTCAATCAAAATCAGCACATTGACTTTAATATGAACTTTATTTATCCATAATTATTTTTTTAATTGCCTTGAATTTTTTTAAGAACTAACCATGAAAAATATTACAAGTTAAATATTTCGTAAAATTACAACTTACTTATATGTAAAACAGCTGCAGTTTAGTGGATCTTTAAGGTTAAACATAGACTATTCCACCTCAATTGACCCGCAACTATGGGTGTAATCTCATTTGCTTTCATTAAAGCATGCAGCAGGCCATCAATGCTATCAAGACAGTGTTAAAAGGATGTTATCAGCCTGTTTTAAGAAACATTTAACATTCGGACAATGAAAAAGGATGTGGTAGAGTATCACATATAGCCTACTCATCACGGGATCAAGTACAGTTGTGCATCAAAGTTCCATTCATTTCATATATTTTTCCATATATTGCACACTTTGGTCATTAACCTCTTAGGCTATAATTCACATTGGACCATTTAAAGGCAAATAACATGGTATACCCTTGCGATCTGTAAGATTGTGAACAGGCCTTTTAAGGTGAATGGCCCATATTTCCCTTTTTGAATTCAGAAAATTCAGAGTTTTTCTTTTTGTATGTGTTTGCTGCATACTTTTTTTGTGAGAGTGAAATTGTGATTTATCGGAGGCACTGTAAGCTACTCTCGGAGCTTATCTTCCTTTTACGCAAAGGTAGCCCGTTTCTTTATCAATTGTTTTGAAACGACAAGCTTCAAAAGCAATTAAGGACGTGATATGACACCAATGCAGATGAATTTCGAATACATTTTAATTAGAATATTTATTTATTTCGCGTTTCTTCTCAGCCCGAAGCTCCTTGTGCAATTAAAGAGTGCGCGCGCGCGCGTGCGTGATGTTTGAATAGCCTGATCAATAGCCTGAATGCTGGCGCGCGCACGCGTGGATTTAACATAATCAGCCTCGTGGGCGTCACGCGAACTTCCAGCGTGAAGGTGCAGCGCGGAGATAGGTAATTATTTCACCAAAGGCACTAATGAACGCTCTATCTGCCTTTCACAACTCGCATCGCGTTCTGCCCTTACGACATTTGCTATAAACTTTCTCCTTCTGATGAGGAAAGAAGAGAAAGAATAAACAAAACGAAACTGGGAGGGGGGCATTCTTAGTGTACATCGCAAAGGGGTGTGAGGCATATCATTTGTCGTCATAACTGCCAAGTTTAACAAGCTATTTTCTATGAACATTCCAAGAAAAATGTCTGAACAGTTGAATGGAGTCTGAACCTTAGCTGTGAATGGAGACCGGGGCTAGTTGTCACACTGTTTACTCCATTGGTTATTCCTCATGGTTTGTTCTGTCAATTCCTCTACGCATTTTAAACAGTAAAACGTTTTTTTGATCATTTTCACTGTTTTCGCAGAGGAAAAAGATCAGTAACGCAGCACGTTTATCTTTTGAACTGTCATATGGCGTAAGTTGTCACAATGAGAACCTCACATTTAAAATCCAGTTGCTGCCTTTTTAGTATAGGCCTACTACTACTACTACTACTACTACTACCACACACACACACACAAGTTGGGTTTTCATGTTTTATGGAAAATTCCATAGACATAATGATTTTTATACTGAACAAATGGTATATTCTGTACCCTCACACACTAACCCTACCCCTAAACCTAACTAACCATTACAGAAAACTTTCTGCATTTTTTTTTTTCAGTTAAAAAACAACAACAACCCATCACTCAATATGATTTATAAGCTGTTTTCTTCATGGGACCGAAAAATGTCCCCACAAGGCAAAGGATTTCGGAGACTGCCATCTTTTGGGGACATCCCCATAGGGTTTACTATGCACACACACACACACACTATAAAAGGTAACACAAAATATTATTGTTTTGACAAACAAATATTGTAATAAATTGCCCCATCTGACAGCACAGTTCAACCTCATCGAGTAAAATGATTTAGTTGCCTGAATGCATGCCAGTGTGGGTTCATTGTTCACTTGTTTGCCCAAAAGCTGTAACAAAAATCTGATGCTATATTGGGGTTTTATTTTCGAGGAAAAAAAAATCACAATATTTGAACTTTGAACAAAATAGTTCAGATATAGCATACATTTTCTCAATGTGACAACTAGCCCCGATCTTCCCTCTATGCGAACAGACAAGCACGCCACTTAAGCATTCCTAAAAGAATGAATGAATATAATTATCATACGTGCAAACCATAAGTAAACCCTGCTCCCTTGCTAGTGCACTGGAGTTTTGTCGCATGACACCGAAGCACTGCTTTTCAGCCTATTCAGTTTTCCTGGCATGCTTCCCAGTCATGCATCCTTCTCCCTGAAAGGGTGGAATAGATTGTCGATACAAAATGTCAAAATAAAGCGGTAGCGCGCCTCGCGCTCTCTGTAGTAGGCCTATTTAAACTGAAAGTAAAGGCATTTTTCTCCTTGCGCATTAGAGAGGGAGGGAGTGATAGAAAGGGGGGAGTGCAGAATAAAGACACCTACACGAGGCCATGCATCTCCTTTGATCAGAAAGGGCAGTTGCGTCATCAGATGCTGATGTTGGGCAGCGCGCGCACGCGCTCGGTGAGGAAAAAAGAACGGGAAAGTGTCATCATAAACGCGCGCTGTGTCGGGGAATGACTTTGTGACGACCTTTGTTGCAAATGGGCTGCAGACATGGAAATGGCTTAGCGCTATCGCCGTCTCCCAGGCAACCATCAGGGTCCCCATCTCTGGCGGAGAAATGAGTTATGAAAAGACTGGAGTGAAGCAGGGATTAAACATGATCCTGGGGACAGGGTGTCAATCAAAAAAGCCAACTCACAAACCGCGCTCCTTTTTTTCCCCACTACAAAATTGTATTTTGAAACGCAGCATATATTTACTGCCAAAGGTGCCACTGTCTATTTTATATTTATTTAAGGCCGATAATGAATTGGTGCTTTAGTGCGCCTATAAAGATGGGGAAGGTTGTGCTTTTAAAATCCGTTATCGGAGAGGATTTAGCTCGGCGCAGTGCTCACAGGCAATGGGTATTTTTTCAATTATCCAGATTAATTGCACTGCATAAATTAGAATACAAGTAAAGTGAATGGAGATCAAAGTTGTTGATGAATGTGAGACATGGTGGAAGCTCGAACTGGCGCACATTGTTGCTGCACTGGGAACGTATTATGTAAGCTTGTCCGATCTGTTTTTATCGCGAAAATTTTGAAATGAAATGCGAGCTGCTGGGCTGGACCCCGTTCATGGTAGACGCCATTTTTAATTTGACGGGACTGAAATCAAGGCATTTGGACAAAGTTCAGCCTGCTGTGGTGTGGATATATATATATATATATATATATATATATATATATATATATATATGTATATGTGCTGTCAAATCTATTATATGTCGATATGCAGTCTAATCGATTAATCGCAATTAATCGCATCTAACAGATCTAAAGTTTGTTTATCTGTGTATTATATGATGTCAAATCGACTAAGCCTATGTGTATATATATATATATATATATATATATATATATATATATATATATATATATATAATCGAGCATATACATATATATATAATCGAGCATATACATATCCGCACCACAGCAGGCCTTATACATATTGAGCAGACTGAATATATATATCACGTTTATTTTCATTTTCCAGAATATACATATGCAGAATCTGGAAATGAAAAATAAACGTGTTCTAAGGCCTATTAAACTCTGTCAGTATACGTCCATCGCAGCCTCGTTTTCATTCACGTCGAATGATGTCGCGTCTATATCGACTAAAGGTACCAAATCAACACAATCTTAATTGTATTTATATCGTTTTTCTGTCGCGAATATAAGAGAAAGAGCCGTTGTTTGTCTAACCTAATTTCACTGGCTGGAGCTACGCTGGACCGTTTAGAGTGGAGATGAGGGAGGGGGCGTTCTTCAAATTGGCTTGACCCGATGCTATTTGATATTTGGCTCTTTGACACTCATTTAAAGGCGCGCGGCAGCAAAGCAGAACGCGGACAAGCCCGGCCTGAAACCGGATCCGCGCGCGCGCGGGGGGATCTGGAGAACACGATAGCCGGGGGCTCGCGCTCTCCAAAGGCTCACTGGTCATCTTAGACCGGCTCGCTCGAGCCTGCAGCGCCAGCGCGTCGCCAGGCGGCGTGTAAACGGTAAATGTTCGCTATTTGTTCCAAAGATTGCAATGAAAATCAAGTCTGCCTCCTCTTCTCTCAGGCTCTCTATTCTCCACTTTCTCTCACACACTCGAGATACCAACAAATAGCCATTGAGTAAGAGGCTTAAAGACCCCTTCTCCCCCCCACACAATACTTAAATGAATTTATCAAGCGAGTAAAGGCGACATTAAAAGAAGAGAGACGGAGAAAAGGAGAAATATTGGTATTTATTGAATCGTTAAAGGCAAAGATACCGGACACCTTTCGACAAAAGCCTTCTCTGAGTGGCCTCTAACTGCTTACATTAACCCCAAAAAACAGAGATTCCAGGTGAAACCGGGGCGATTGTGGCCATGTCTGATGTCACGTGTAAAGAGAAGGCAAATCATAAATCCATTTCACATGGGAATAAGTCAGGACACTTTTAATAAACGTCTCGTTAGAGCAGGTTTAGTGCAGATAAAGCGATGCCATTGTGCGCGCGCCCCTGGAGAGCAGGCAATGATGTAACGCGCGCATTTGTGTCCAATTCCCCTGTCATCCATTTCATTAGTTAATCTACTCATCTCACTCTCTCCATCTCTGTTACCCTCTCTTCTCTCCTGCCAATCTGCGCATCTCTACCAACAAACAGTTCTACAAATAAAAGATTGCTTATTATGACTGTAGGCTGTATGATGTGCTTTGATAAATGCTGGGCTGTCACCAAAAGGCCTAACCTAAAGGAACCCATTGAGAAATCCAAATATCTGGGTTGTCTGAAAAAAAAAATCAAGAAAAAATGCTTTGGCCTAACTTAAAAAAAGAAGTGTCATTTGCATATTACGTAGGCCCATACAATAAAAAATAACGTGCGTCAGAAATCTCCCATTTCTCATTCGAAGTCTTTCCTCGTCCCTTTCTAATATCCTTTCGCTCTTTTCGTTTCTGCCCCCTCTTCTTTCTCTCTGACGTGCCCTGAGATGCTGGATATAGGGGAAATAAATAAAGCGATACCATCTCTGCAGCAGAAAATGACGGATCAAGCTAAAACCACAGAACTAAATAAATATAATATATAGACCCAGACAAAGCATGATATGGTGCTATAATATAGTGATAAAATATTCTTTTAGACGAATTAGGCTACACCAAGAAATACAAAAAATACAAAATTGACAGAAAATTACAGACCATATTTCACCAAAGGGTCCGGGTAAATAGGTCTACATTGAATAATAATTATTATTTAATTGTTTGTTTTTTTATTTCTTTATTTTTGCGGTTTGATTTGCTTCCCTGTGTCATCAAACGGCTGATAAGATGTAGATAGGAAAAGCCACAACCACAAGATGTATCTAGTGTTGTATCTTTTATCTTATTTTGATATCAAGGTTTTGGTATCATAATGATATCCTTTATCGCAAGCTTTTCGTTAAAGCTCAGGTAGCCTGCAATATCTACAAGACGGTTTTGTTGCCAAAAGCCATAAGCATGGGAGCTCTGGAGAGGTGAACTGCACTCACACCAACCAAATCCCCTGCTCGGTGATTAATGATATTTCACTAAGATTAATCATGGAAAATGAAAGATCTTGGAGGTTTTTCATTGGATAGGCGGGGGAGGCAGGGATGATGTAGAGGAGAATTAGCACCATCGAATCTTTTTAGATGCAAATATTGCGTTATCTCCGCGTTACTGCACTGTTTTTTGGTGTTTATGATTAATTATCTCCTCATGGTGAAAAATAAATCATGCGAAATTAGGATCTCTCTGCCTCCACCAGCCTTGCAGTTGATGGCAGGTGGTTGTTGTTAATTTCTGGTCGAAATTGACACACTAATTATAGTGCGGCATATGAACACTAGAAGGCAAGATTACCTCTGCTTTTTTATTTTTTATTATTATTCTTTATTTTTTATCAGATACCCCCTTGTTTGTTTTTTTACCAATTAAAAATCGCAAAGGCATTTCATTGCCCCGGGATGAGAAAAAAAAAGCATCCTCTTTCACAACATTGGCCATCACTTTTCCCCATCAGATTCATTGTGATGTATTAGATGCAATAAATTATCCCATGTAACAAAACATGGCGCGCTGAAAGGCAGATAATCTGGAGGCGCGAGATAAGGATTCATTATTCCTCATCATTATGGCTCTGCCTTCTTTCTTAATCAGACTCTCTGATCCTGCAGGATCTGGGCACGGAGCAGATAAGCACCAGTCGTTTATAATTCTCCCCACCTTGGCCTAATATTTTCAAATCAAATCGGGAGGAAGAGGCAGCTGGAACAAAAAAAAAAAAAAAACAGGCTTATGGTTGTAGGGAGAGGAGCACACGGTTGGAGAATGGTAAAACAGAGAGAGAGAGAGAGAGAGAGAGAGAGAGAGAGAGAGAGAGAGAGGCAGGCAACATTGTGGCTATTACATTCTCATTGTGGACATTACATTCTGAAAAAAATATTAATTTTAATTTTTTTTCAGTATATAAATGTATAGCCTATATGGTCTATATATGGTATATATATATATATATATATATATATATATATATATATATATATATATATATATATATATATATATATAGCTATATAGCTATATAGCTATATAGCTATATAGAAAGAGAGAGAATAATCTAATGTCTCATTTCTAATGCTGCTCATTGATGGTTTTGAACACGGTCAGTAATGGCAATAATAAAACCTTCGGGTGGCTAACGCGAATAAGATCAATGGCGACTGATAAACATGCGATACATTAATACGGTTAGGCGCAAATGAACGCCGAATTGAGAGGCTGAGCCAATGTGTCGCTCAGTTGAGTTGTTTGGACAAAGTGTTTAAACAGACCACCCCGCTTTCTGCTGCTGAAAATTAATCGCTTTATAAACGTGATATCATAATCCCCTGCTCTATCTGCCGATAAGACTGAGAGAGTTATAAATACCAAAAGCATAAATAAATAAATTAGTGGAATAAACAAGCGCTGTGTGTTAGTATCAAACTCAAGGTTTACACTTGGCTGTTGTCAGCTGTGGTGTCACGCTGAGGTTCACGTCAACTATACGACATTAATCACTGATTTTCACGGCGCGAGAACCAACTGTGACCGGCGTGTGTGTGTGCGTGTGTGTTTTATTGCCCTCAAAATTATGCTCACACAAATTTGCCTTTTTACACAAACCTTAAAACAGGTTCAGAAATAATATTGTGCATTTCCCCCATGAACCGAAAATATAATTTGCGAAATGGATGTTGTCGATAAGTCAGTGTTTTCCCTCATTTATGCTATGCATTCAGAGATAAAAGATAATACGAAAGGAGAGAAAATTGATTTCGAAAATTAATTGGCTCTCAATAGAAATAGATTGAACTAATTAATTCAAAAAATGTTTTATACCGCCGTCGACGTTAATCTGTGTTTATCATATTTATAATGTGTTCTAATTATCTGTGCAATATTTCTTCATTGGACTTTTTTTGTGTTGTTTTTATTACATCTCGCATTCATCATCGACGCATATTAAAAAAACATTTTTACATAGATATTAGGGGTGCTGTTTATTTGACTAAGCACTTTATTTAAGACTGAGACAGATTATCAAATCATTATCTTCTGGATGTGCCTTTGCCTAATTCCATTATTAAATCAAATACATAACATTTGAGGTCTTCTTCTTTCTTTGGAAAAATTGAATAATTCATTTTTTTAAAGAGCCTCGTTTTGGCTCGATGTTGCTGTGCCTGTAAGTTTATATTGCCGTTTCAGTCAATTATCTTTAATTTACGACCTTAATTGAATTTCTTCTCCAAAGACAGATATTGGTGTGATCAGTTTACTGGCCTCAACGCAATGTGAGAGCAATTCACACACACACACACACACACACACACACACACACACACACACACAACACACACACACACACACACACACACACACACACACTTCTTTCTTCTTTCTTTCTTTCTTTTCCTTTCTTTCTTTCTTTCTTTCTTTCTTTCTTTCTTTCTTTGTCACAATCACCGTCATATCTTCTTTTCTCTAACTCTCTCTTTGTTGCACATCATCCACCCTCCAATCCCCCCCCCCCCCCCCCCCCCCCCCCCCCCCATAAAGAGAACAGAAAGCCATTCCGTCAATAAACGGGCGTGTTAGCCGAAACAGCTGCTTGTCATCTGCAATCTGCACATTACAAGAAAGAAACACTCTATGGTTGTATTTCGAATAGGAAGTGTAGCTGAACCGCGATTAGCTACATTGCATGTGTTCTGATTTCTTACGTTCTCAAAGAGTCAAAGACCTTCTATGAGTTCCCACTGCAAACCACAGAGCATTCAACCATATCTACATTTTAATATTTCAATAAAGACAACGTAGCGATAATAATTTTTTTAAAGCTTACTGATGATGTGATATAATCACATCTCGATTTATCTACCAACATATGGCATGCGCATGGCCACAATAAACTATTTTGTTTAGGAATTGGCTGTTATCGACACATGCAGACACATCATGAATATGTAGTCTACAGCAGAATCTGCTTTTAATTGCATCTAGAATAGCTTATCGCATTTGTGTTATAGTCTACAAATCACATATTTAAGTTAGAAAGACTTAATATTTCTAGTTAATTATCTATGTTTAAGCCCGCGTGTTGTAGCTATTTCTTTCCGCGTATTTACAGTTTTAAAATGGGCTAAAACACTAGAAAGATACGAACAGCATCTAGGCTATGTTAATTTCAACGAATATCATATTGTATTAGGCCTATTAAAAATTATTTACAAAATATAGTTTAGCTTACGCAAGAGTTTAGTGATTAAAAACAGAAAATCAAACGGTCAAACCGCTATCAGTCATCTCATGCATTATAAAGCATCAGTCTGGCATCAAACGGACTGCGTTATTACGGCTCAAGGAGAAAAGCGTCGTGCCACCGAACGCTCGCGGGCGGTACCTGTTCCCTCTCCGCGGCCCGTGCGTCCACGTCCCCCTCTCTCTCTCTGTTAAAAGGTTCGTTACGGACGCGTGTGATCGCTCCCATTCAGATTAAGTGTGTGTTTTTACTCCGCAGCCTGCACTGACCCGGAAGAGCTCGCGCTTGGTGTACAGTAAGTACGGTAAGTGTGTATGTGCGCGCGGGCGAGAGAGAGAGAGAGAGAGAGAGACGGAGTGAGTGTGTGTGTAGGCTAGAAGAAAAAAGGAGGTTAGTTTTTTTTCTCTCCTGCTGTAAATGCCATCGGCACTTCCATCTGTGTGTCACTTCACATCTGAAGCCCATCAGAAAAAAAATAAAACGCCTTACCACGCGTCCATCACAATTCCGCAGGTCAGTAAATATTCGGATTTATATTTCCCGTCGATTATTTTAACTAATTCTTGCTCTTTTACAATTAGCCTAGCTCCCCAAAACTGTCGAATACATTGATTTGCTTCCATAGCGTTATGCATGATGCTTTGTCCCTCCATTTCGTGTTTTTGGTGCAGATACATATTTGGTTTTGCGGTTGTCTCTGTTCAATATATTTTTTTTTTTCATCGACACTCATGCATGTTTTTGTTCTGTAGGCTATGAGGGTGGTACAGTCATTTAACAATTTCAGACGTGTAGATGACAACTCTCATGAGCTTATTCATTTCACCCGACACATAGGCTATGCGTTTCACCAGCACCCACGTCCACTTTCCGACAATTGGGGTGGGATTTTATGGACGCCCTTGTATTTTAAGAGTCATTTTCCCGCCTACCGTCCTCTAGATTAAGGATTTTAATGATCTATTACCACCTGAGTGTGAGCAAGTATGCTTCCCTTAACCCGTGAAATTGATCTGATTAGCCCCGCAATGGGTCATAAAGAGAAGTGGATTTGCTGAAACTGCGCTTCCAGTGTGTGTGTGTGTGTAGAGAGAGAGAGAGGGGGAGAGAGAGAGAGGATGCATTTGTGTTGCTGGTTTGAAGAGCATTGAAAACAGAAAGAAGAGGACGCGACAATAAGGCACATCATAGGCCGTCTTTCATGGGCGCAAGCTCGTTTGGTTTGTATTTGCATGTAGAGAGCAGCAGCTTCCATTGATTTGGAGCTGAATGCGCGTAAAACAGCTGTTTCTCCCTGATAGCACAAGACCGGCCACTCCATTCAGCTGCACAGTGAAATGATCTGAAACCATGTCCTCAAATCAGCACTCGACCGAAAGGAAGAGATGCACTTTTTGTCGACAATATTCCTGCGATGCGCCTTCTTTGTTTATTTCTTTGTTTATGAAGTTGTTACATGCAACATCCTAAAAAGAGCACCAGTGGAGATCAAATAAATACATTAGGCCTAAAGCATGCCGAACACAGGGTGATGTTATACGAGCAGACGGATTTATATTTCGAAGGCTAATATATCGGAGATAGATTAATGAGAACGAATAACCAATGGAGAGTAGCCTAAATAACGAATATTTTTGGAAATGAATTGTTTGGCCTGTTGCA
>CM060594.1:21885865-21918365 GCA_030578255.1 Tiaroga cobitis
AATATGTTGGTTTTTTTAAGATGAGGGAAGCTTCGTCGCGCGAAGAAATTGAAATGATTGTTAGGCTATTGTTATAGCCTGTTTATTAGCCTATATACATATTTTTTCAGTTGAAATCACATTCTTTGAGTAGCAGGGGAATTTATCGTTTTCTTGACACCTTGCTATCGCGAGATAAACATAATCAGAGGAGCACGTATTTTACCTCCAATGCGTAGAGTCTATATTTCCTGCCTGTTTACTGACGTCACGTCCAGCAGCGTCGACAGGGCTGGCCGTCATCTGCGCATTTCAGACCATCAAACGAGCAGCCCAATTATATTTAGTCAATCTGTGGGGACGGGACGGCCAAACCGGAGCATTACAGACAAAATATCACCCTAAGGGCCAAGCCCCCTTATTACAGTACAATAATAGCGAATAATCTACCTGACACTGCTCCCTAATGTGGCAATAAATACGTTCCCATTACATATTAAGGTTACAGTTTTACGCGCATACTGAAACTGTAATGTATTTGCATGGCAACATGTAATGACTCCTTAAATTAATTATGATGTTGATGTCCTTCACGGAGTATAGCCTAAAGAACACAGACTTCAGCAGCCGGGGAAAGCCCGTGTTTTAAAGTGCGGGAAGAGAGAAAGGACTAGCCTATGTCGCAGTCAGGGTTTAAGAGCCTCTTTTGAACATTCATAGGGAACCATTAGAAAAACGTGCTTGTCACCGCGAGAGGACGCACTGTCACAATTTAAAAGAGAATACACTCCACAGAAGCTGCCACTGATAGCACACCAACCCGATCACACACACACACACACACAGTCGTGTAGACCATGGAACAACGATGGTTCCCGTTAGGGCATGCTGATAGTTCCGTATTTATATGTTTATTTATGTATTTTACTATGCAGCTAATAAATACTTTCCACAAATACATTTTTAAGAAATAATTTTGTGAGATTGAGAAGACACATTTATGTTTCTATTTCAGACCCTGGCATGGTCCTGATTTAAATTCTTTACTTTTATCCTACAAAACAAATATTCTAATATGTACAGTACACTTTTGGTACCAATATGTAGGCTACCTTTCAGATACTAATATGGACTCTTTGGGTACAAAGGTGTGCTTGAAAAACCGCCCCTGTGATAGCTTTTGTACCCTTTCTTTAGAGAGAGCATTGCTACTTTATTTAGGAACCAATTTTTATTTATGAACAAAATGTATTTATTTATTTATAAATATTGTGTTCACGTTCAGACGGTCCACTAAAAAAATACTCCATTCTGTATATGAATGGGAAGCAGAATTGGGCGCAGCTCCTGGTCATCTTTCCCTGGCCCACTTTATTCAATTAGTCCAGGCTGTTGGGCCCCGCCCCTGCTGATGACACCACAGACCCTCCTTAAGTTGCGTCGCGCCACAGCTGTCTGCGAGCATTGAGCTGACTGGCGCCATCCTGAAAGAATGCCTTCACTGTAAAAAAACACAGAGAGAGCACAGCATTCAGAGACAGAGGGAGTGAGCATTAGAGAGAGAGAGAGAGAGAGAGAGAGAGGGAGGGATGGACATAGAGTAAGAGGGAAGAAGGTTACTACTGCGCATAAACACAGATTTGATCAAACTTGTGTTCAGTCATAAGGCAGAAAACTTATCCAGATCGACCCGGCTCGGCCTGAAAGCGTCAAGCTCACTTGTTGAGTCTACGCAGCGCAACTGAAATACTTGGCGGAACTTGACGCGCGCGTTTGGATGCGTACGCGGACTTATGACCAACAATAGTAGCCTATAAATCCATTTGACTTTCAGAAGTTAACGCGCGTTTATTGAACGGACGGATCCGGTTTTATACAAGCTTCTGACAATTTGCCAATGACAGAAAGAACACAAGCGAGCGGACGGACTTTGTAAAAAAACAAATTGTCTTCAATTTCAGGTGATCGGAAGTTCAAAATATTCGAACCAGTGGATTAAACAAAGGAGGAGTTTGGACTTCTTTTTTTTTAACTCTCGTGTTGTGTGTATCGGTGATTGTATGAACGTTTGCTGAGAAAAAAGAGAGAAAACGATGGAAGTAAGTCCGGAGCAACCCCGATGGATGACCCATCATCACCCGGTCATTAACGGCCAGCATCCCGAGTCACACCACCCGGGACTGGGACACTCCTACATGGACCCGTCGCAGTATCAACTTGCGGAAGATGTGGATGTATTGTTTAATATCGACGGACAGAGCAACCACCCGTACTACGGGAACTCGGTTCGGGCCGTGCAGAGGTACCCACCGCCACCTCACAGTAAGTAGACGAAACCAGTCCTAATTCTATAACCAGTTAGGCTATTTTACATTATTCATCTATGTTCTATCTAACTGAAATAATAACACGTAACAGGAAAGGAACTTAGGATTGTACTAAAAATGCAGTGAACAGTGTCAGAGTATTATGTGCTTACCTGAAGTGGTGTGTCACTGGTTTCACATCTTTCTAGTATTCTATGGTTATTTAACTTTTTAGGTCATACAACAATTGTGTAATATTAGATAATGCAATGCATTACTTTCATTTTAGAAAGCCTTTAATTTAATTTAAGTGTGATAAAAAGCACATTATAAGTTGAAATATATTTGATTGCTATAAAGATGTTATGATGCATGTTATGGTGGAAATATTTATATTAGCACTAGCTGGGTATTTAATTGAATGAATTTCAGGAGTCTCTAAATTACGAAGCGCATTTTTTTTCCTGTTATGTGCACTTGAATTTTTAGTGCGGAAGAAAATGGCTTTATTTTATTGACACGACTTCCTGAGCGGAATGGGGCAAAAGCGTGATCTCGTTTCTCGTTTGAATCGCCCAATCTCGAAACACATCAAAACTCTTAAAATCCTCGCGTCCTCAGTAGATACTGGGTGGGTGAGATATTGAAACTCGTGAGGGCTGTTAATTGGGACCCTTTGCGCCATCAAAAGCCTCTCAGAGTAATGTAGGCCTTTACGTGCAGTTTCAGTGTTCCTCATTAAGACAAGTTGCACTAGTTTTTCATGCAATAAAAGGCCGTTGCTAAAAGGGTTTCGGCGCCTTTAAATAACAGATGCGCGTAAAAATATATATAAATCAAAACGTAGCCTGCTTGGTTTTGCAGCGCTGTGTTGTAGAAATAGGCTATTTATCTTGACTCTGTTTTTTTGTGTATGCATATAATGGTTCTGATGTTATTTCGTGGCTTCTTAATGTGCCTAATCCCACCGCCCCATCTCGTCCTGCCCTAACAGCAGGCTTGTCTTTTGTTTCCGCAGGTAGTCAGGTGTGTCGCCCATCGTTGCTGCACGGCTCTCTTCCTTGGCTCGATGGAAGTAAACCTATCGGCTCTCACCACAGTACCTCCCCCTGGAACCTCGGGCCTTTCCCCAAAACTTCCATACACCACAGTTCCCCTGGGCCTCTGTCCGTCTACCCCCCAGCCTCTTCCTCCTCTCTGTCCGCTGGCCACCCGAGCCCACACCTCTTCACCTTTCCCCCCACTCCACCCAAAGATGTGTCCCCTGACCCCTCAATTTCCACGTCAGGCTCGGGCTCATCCATACGGCAGGAGGACAAAGAGTGCATTAAGTACCAGGTGTCTCTGGCCGAAAGCATGAAGCTGGATTCGGCTCATAGTCGGAGCATGGCCTCTATCGGAGCGGGCGCGTCCTCCGCGCACCATCCCATCGCCGCTTACCCTTCCTATGTGTCCGATTACGGGCCGGGGCTCTTCCCACCAAGTAGCCTGATAGGTGGGTCCTCTTCTAGTTATGGTTCCAAAACGAGACCAAAAACAAGGTCCTGTTCAGGTAGGCGTGCGCTTTACTACCCTTTGATTTTTACTAGCATATTTATAGTCAGATCATTCAACAGTTGAGCTCTATTATTGTGCACTTGCCATTCTTTTCGTTTTCCACAAAAACAGCCTCCCAGGTTATCCAATTCCCAGACTATTGATTTGGTTCAGCTCATTTTTTTTTGGTCTGTGCCAAGGCTTGGCTATCGAATTTGGGCACGGTCCACATCCCTTGTTCAAAGAATGACTCCACACCTTAAATCTGACGTGATTCATGATGTTACACCGAGATAAGGCTAAAATAAGGCAACACGTATATATTTTAAAAAATATATAATGATAAATAAATCTATTTTTTTTGTGGAATTTATATTATTAATTTGAGCTAGTTTATAATCCTGTTCGCTTAATTTATGATGCAATAATCTCATCTTTTTTTGTTTTGTTGTGGTATCATTTTAAAAATAATCAAGGCGCAATAGACGTTCTCTTTTATAGAAATTATAGATTTGTTAACACGTCTGCTGCCTTACAGAATTTCATTATTATATTTCGCTTTGGAGAATATTATATCTAATGTCGTTTAGCTACAAAGCGGAATTAGCCTCCCTGATTTATTAAACGTCGCTCAGCATATGCAGATGAGTCTACACGTTTAAAGCGAAGCGCGAGGGTTTTCCGGGTGTAGATGTGTGTGTGTGTGTTTTCTCTCTCATCTCTTGCTCCTCTTGTGCCTCGCAGTGCACGGCCCCATCTCTCTCGCGTTTATATGTTTAAGCTAATCCAATTATTTTCAGACTGCTGCACGCGACAGTTGCATTGTTTACTTTGCGTAGAAACTTTGATAGAGTCCGGATGCGCCGCGGATCGCTCGGAATAACGAATGAGCTGGCGCAATGCGCGGCCGACATGCACAGACAGAGTGTTATCCAAACACACAGAGAGAATCATTTCTAAAGGTCAACCAGCTTTTTGAATGCGATTAGCACAGACCATTTTTTAAAATCATAGTCTATTCATAGCGATAGGCTATGTTTTATGATAAAGATAGAGAATATCTATTCACCCCATTTATAATTTATTTAACTTGTGTGCTACTATTTTTTTAATCAAGTTTTTTAGATATTAGATAGCCTACATGTTATTGATAGCCTATTTAAATTGGTTGCTGTTTTATTATAGAGGTAGGCCTACATTTGGAATGACTATTTTGCACAGTAAGCACAGCATATAATTCCACTAAAGGTCTAGTATTGTTCTTTTTAGGTTTTGTTTTTGAAACTAAACATGTATATAGCTCCGTTATTGCGTGCGTCTCTATCTGTGGTAATGTGCTCGTGAGCTTTTGTGGGTTTGGGGCAGTTTGCAAAAGAGTCTCGCGCCACAAATGAGGGCAGAAATGCTGCTGGGTAAAGGGGGGTGGGGGGTGGTGGGGTTGGGGGCTGCACGACGAGGTTGTTTTTCGTTTCAGCGGAGCGACCGGAGGCGTGGGTCACTGAACATGTGAGGCGCGCGCCCTTCACCTGTCAGTCAAACGGAAAGAATGCCAATCAAACGCTACTGTGTTTTAATTACGTAAAGAGAGCAGGTTACACAATGAGTTAATTAGCCCGACGCTTTCACTTACTGTTACCCAATCCATTTAACATGATTTCAGCCATAACGCCTAAAATCAACTTTAAAATATCAGAATAATTATTCCAAGTCGATTGCAGCTACTTTTTTTTGTATTATTATTTGTACAGTGCAGTCACGTGGTTTACTGAAACCGGGAGGTTGTTTCTGTGGAAATTGAGTCTTTATTCATCTATATTATATTTGCGATTCCCTCTTCTAATGAATGATGCAGTATTTCCAACGCATCGTTGTTTAGAGCATGATACGTTTGATAAAACCTCTGAAGAACACATTTTCACAGCATTGCCTACTTAGAACCGCTAAGTTATTTGTAGATCTTATCAGATGATGTCATATTTGACAATTGAGAGGTTAAGCTCAGTGATGTCATATTATACAATGTTTTATTTGGTAATGCATTAATAATAGTTATAATAATAATAACAACCATTTGTTATTAATGCATTCCATTATCATTTTTTTTTATCCATGCGAATTTTTAGAATGTGTAGCCTATTTTTGATAATGCACTTTCATATCTATAAGTATTGAGTTATAATTGCTGTGTGTGCATACTTGTATAATATTAATACAATTATTAGTCATTATTTTGTGTGTAAAATGTTGATATTTAATATTGTGTTTTGTTTTAACAAATCAAAGCGACTGGCCCACTGGTGTTTTTAGTGTGCTCACCAATGGCCTAAGATTGTGTAGTTGTGATTGTGCATGGAAGTGTGTTTCAGTGGTTCTAAAAAATCAGTTGTGCATGCGTGTGTGTGTCTCTGTTGGCAGAGGGTAGAGAATGTGTTAACTGCGGGGCCACCTCGACTCCTCTGTGGCGGAGGGATGGCACCGGTCACTATTTGTGTAACGCCTGCGGACTATACCACAAGATGAACGGACAGAACCGACCCCTCATCAAGCCCAAGCGGAGGCTGGTATGTTGCTCTATAGCACTGTATTAATGACACTTCTGTCTTTCTCTTTCTCTACCCAGGAAGAAGTGTTAGCTGCAAGAAATTGACTCGCCAAGCGCAGGTCTCGTTTTTTTTAGATTAAGCAATAGCAGTTATTATTATTATTATTAGCAATAATTTTTAAGTTATTTTTTTTCTGTTTCAATTTTTATTTATTTATTATTTATTTATTTTTATTTATTTCCCCCCGCTCGACAAAAAGATGCCCAGTTAATTTTATTTGATCGCAAATATTGCTGACACCGTGTCTACACGTCAGCAGAACGAAATTCGTCACGGAGAGACTTCAAAGTGTTGTGAAACGAGCGCTTATCTCAAATGAGTATACGCGTGGGAGGCGATCAGCTCGAACAGGTCAAATATGTCTGCAGAAATTAGGTTCAATTCTGACAATGCGCAATTCATCAGGGACACTGTTTCACAGGGATTTAATAAATGAGAGAGAGAGAGGAGAACACTGTGTTTTCAATGTCCTGGCGTATATTCGGGCTTTGGATAGAGTCGAAGCTCTTGAGGCGCGGAGAAATAGTCCGAGCGCTGCTATTTTGGCATTGGCCTTCTCTCTCCCTCTCTAATGTGAAAAGCCGACTTCCCAGGAAAAGACTGGCGGATATCTGAGCGCAGCTGATAAAACTCCTCGAACAACAGCGCTCGCTCCCGCAGTCTAAACATACGGGCGAGAACGCGCAGACAGGAGTCATGACTTCAGATTGATCTTCACTGAGCCAAAAACACCTACTCTAGAAATATTAGTAAGAACACAACAGGAATAAAGAATTGCCTTTAAAGTACAAAGGTTGCCTAATTTATTTGAATTTAGTTCATTTGGCTATACAATTCAGCTGTCTTTTTTATTGCACAAACGAGAAAAACAAACAAACAATAAAAACCAGCCAATCATAATAAGACACATTATGACGCTTCGACCACGTCAATCAATCTTGCGCCTTTAAATTGAATTCAACGACGCATTAATGAATAATTTGTCATTACTTCAGCATTTCTGTATTAACCCTAAACGCAGCATGATTTTTCTATCTGCAGTACATTTTTTAAACATATTGCTGATCCCTACACATTCATTGCATTTATTTTAAATTTTCCTTTCCCCCGTTGTTGTTTTGTTTGTTTTGTTTTACTTATGATAATTGATTATGTCAGTAACTGCTTATAATTAATAATTCTAACTGCTTTTAATCAATGCATGTTAATTTAGAGCAAGCTATTTCAGTGCAGCATATTAATGTGAATAAAGATGGCTAATATAACTTGAAGGTTGATGTTTAAACGTGGATCCATTTCATGCAGAGCCGCTGTTTCTCCATCATTTAACGGGAAAATGTCATCAGCTTTTAATGGGCACTATTTAAACCAGCGCTTTCATGTCCTCTGTAAATATTTAGGTTTGAGGGGGCATGTGTGCAAGGGACTATTTTTACCCGAGAGTTTAAGGCACCAGTGTTATGGAGATCTCTTTTCCTCTCACATAGTTCTGCATCGCTTAAAAAACATTTGCAAGCTCAGGAAACAGGAGGGTTGGGGGCCATTAGCACTGTAGGAATGTAATCATCATCTTTGGTTATTATATTATGAGGGTAATAACTGTGATTCTTTCTCTTTCTGTGTGTCCATCAGTCGGCTGCCAGACGAGCAGGGACCTCATGCGCAAACTGTCAAACGACCACGACGACACTGTGGCGGAGAAATGCGAACGGCGATCCCGTCTGCAATGCCTGCGGCCTCTATTACAAATTACACAATGTAAGCTCCATAGCTGTCTTACACTTATCTAGTAAGATATTTTCTATCTTCTTTTTGCATGATGGCACCTTTCATGTCATGCCATTTCTTTCTTTCTTTCTTTCTTTCTTTCTTTCTTTCTTTCTTTCTTTCTTTCTTTCTTTCTTTCTTTCTTTCTTTCTTTCTTTCTTTCTTTCTTTCTTTTACAACATTCACAACATTGTGAGAAGTGAATCTAACTACTCACAAATCACTACAAATTTATATTAATGGACCATTATAATAATCGATCACACCCAACGAAAAAGTTCCGATTTGTTGTGTTTTTTTTCCCAAGGCCTGTCTGATTGGCCCACTGTAAAAACGTTTTATAATGATCTATAAGTTATGAAAACATATGTTTTTACATTGCTTTACCTCATCAAAATAAGTGAAGAAATGTTCAAGTCATTCAAGATTCAACTAATTTTTTTTGAGTCAGTTTAATGTCATTTAAGTTCAAATGACTTAAACTTCCAAGTTGATTGTACTTAAAAATTTAAGGCAGAAACGTTATTTTAAGTGGTGATTTTCGATCCCTGGGGACAACTTAACCCATTCTAAAACGTTTTTTTTTTTTAAACTGGTCGCAAGACGTTCGAGTCAATCGCCCACTGAGATTTGTTTTGTTCTTCCTCATATTATTATTTATTTTTATTTCTATTAGGTTGGAGCTAAACTGCTAGTACTGTTGTACTATTGAATTACGCATCAGTTGGTGGTATTTCTATGTTAAACATATGCCGGGGAACATTTTCATTCTACCTAATCAGCTCTGGTATCCTGTATCATCACACTTTGAGGCCCCACGGTCCTGTTACACTCCTCTACTAGTCACGCAAGCTTTTAAATCATTTTGCCATGTTGGTTTTGACTGTTTTGTTAGAACTTGAGAAAAAAATCCCCTAAACTTGACCTGGGTTATCAGAGAAACGAATAACACATATTATCGTTCGAAACAACCAAGAGTTTGGATAATTGGAAAATTAGTTTGTTTTGGTACGTAAGTAAGTAAAATTTATTTATATAGCACATTTATCACAGCAAAGCTGACCAAAGTGCTGAACAAAGTCAAAAAATAAAATAAAATAGACAACACATACAATACAGTAAACAATAAAACATAGATAACAATGAACAATTGTACAACAATCAAAATTTTCCCATTTTTTACGTCCCATTTTTCCTTTAAGGTCGGCCTACTTTGAATCAAATTCCAAATTTTGCATGCTAAATTAAGCTCTCTCCAGAGTGTACTTCACTAACTCGCATGTTTGCATTATCACTACCACTCCCATATCTCATTAAGCCGACAGGGATTTGTCATAAGAACTGATTTGTGATTGTATTTGTATGTCTGTCAGTTTGGGGTTAGACTTCTGACCCGTTTCTTTCTTAGTTTTTTTTATGTGGTCATTTTAAGCCCCAAAAAGTTGAACTGAACAACATATAAGAGTGTTTCTAATAGCCGACAGCTATAAGCATGTGTTTTCTGTGATGCCCAATGGAGATGTTTCAAATGAACAGTTTCGCTTTGGGGTGTGAGTTCACTCACAAACACACTCTGGCACTCACATTTACACTAGTGGTTGGCCAATATGGGATTTCCGATAACATGCGCCAGTGCAGATATGTAGAGCACAGCGTGGTAAAATTTTTTGCAGATATATTTTTTATATAATCCAGTTCGTTGTTAAAAAATGAGCGCATTTCTACAAATTTAGAAATTGCTGAAATGAATGATTAGATTCAACACTGTAATAAAAAAGTTTCTGTCTTACATTTTTTTAAGTACAATCAACTTAAATGTTTGGCATTTCAACTTAAATTGCATTAAACTGACTTAAAAAGATGAGTTGAATCTTGTATAACTTATAACAAAAGTTGAATGTTGCTTAACTTGTTTTGATGAGTTAAAGCAATGTGAAAACATGTTGTCATAACTTTTTGATCATCATTTTTTTTTTACAGTGGACATTTAAAACATTGACTCAAAATGTACTCACATTTTCACATTCACATTTTTTTGTGGGTTTTATCAGTCTTTCATAAAAAATGGTGAAAAATGGTGAAATAACAGTAGAAAGCTCACAGTTTATTAAGTCTTAAAGTCTTAAAAACAATCAAACGCACTAACATCCATAAACAAGTACTTCTTAGTATCACTTAATAGCTCTTGAGCAAAGCATCTAGAGTGTTTTAAGACAGACAGAGAGAGAGAGAGAGAGAGAGAGAGAGAGAGAGAGAGAGAGAGAGAGAGAGAGAAGAAACAGTCCAATTATGGGGTGAAAGTAGCAGGCTTTGGCAGACGGATGTGGCAGTGCTACTGCGCTTGAACCCGGCTGGCCAGAGTCTGGGGTTTCTCTCCTTGGCAAGACTGGCACCGGCCATGCCTGGCGTCAGGGAACCAGAGGCTAAATCCAGCCTAGTCCTATGACCCAACATACACACTTAGACACGCTCACGCGAACAAAGAAACCGATATATCTGTCTTATAATGAAACTCTGTTACATACCATCGGAACATGCTTGGACTCAATAAAGCATTAAAGGGTCTCACTATGAGTGTGTAAAGTGACCCTCATTGTTTGATCAAATCCTAATCCCAGAAACCACGACTTAAAGAGCTTTCAACTTGCCCGTAAGAAGGAGAAATTGTAAATGAGATCTGTTTAATATCTCAATGGTTTCTCCAAGACAGCAATTACAGAGATTAGATGGAGAGAATATGGCTTTTGCTTAAAGGGATAAGTCACCCAAAAAATGAATATTCTATCATTATTTACTCGTTCCAAAGCTGTATGACTTTATTTCTTCTGTGGACCACAAATTAAAGAATGTTTCAACTGTATCTGTCCATGGAATGGACGTCAATGGGGTCCCAAACAACATTGGACTCCTTTGACTTTTATCGTATGTACATAAAATAAAAACAGACATTTTTCACATTATCTTGTTTTTGAAAGTATTCTTCACAGAGGAAAGAAAGTCAAACAGGCTTGAAACGACACAAGGTCAACTTCTCAGATCTTTCTTTCTTTGTCTCAAACGGTGCTCCGATTTGCCAAGATACTCATCAAAAGTCAGAAATTTCATTATGAACTCATTATTCCAAGACCAAATTATCTGAGCTATCCACATTAATTTGACCATATCAACAACTGCCTCCTTTGTGTCTATTTTTATTTCTCATTGGGAATTTTTAGGAGAAACATCTGAGATTAAGTTAATACCTAAAAGAAACATTACTGGATTTAGGTCTTCTAAAATATGAAGGACCGATATCTTAGCAATAATGTGTTACTCTGGATGTGGTATGAGAATCAAAATAACGTCTTATGTCCCGTGGCCATTACTAAAAGTCTTCCGTCTCTCTTCTCGCAGATCAACCGACCGCTCACCATGAAGAAGGAGGGCATCCAGACCCGGAACAGGAAGATGTCCAGCAAGTCCAAGAAGAGCAAAAAGTCCCATGATGGCATGGATGATTTCTCCAAAAGCTTAATGGAAAAGAACAGTTCCTTCAGCCCGGCCGCCCTGTCGCGTCACATGAGCTCGTTCCCTCCCTTCTCGCACTCCGGCCACATGTTGACCACGCCCACCCCCATGCACCCCTCTTCCAGCTTGCCCTTCGCCTCCCACCACCCCTCCAGTATGGTGACGGCGATGGGCTAGAGCACCCTGCTACCTCCGACCGCCCAATCTCCTGACGGTGGACGTCTCAAAGCACCGTTAACCTTGAAGCCTGTCACCCGCCGCAACCCTCCGACCTTGAACCAGCTCTCTCACGTGCACCGTCTGAGCTACGAGCCTCCCCAAGACCCCTTCTCCTCTTCGGTATGCCCCGCTTAAAACGGTAACCCCCCCACCCTGCATTATGAGGGAGAGACAGTGAGAGTGAAAGAGAAAAGACAATGACTTTCTTCATCGCCCCTCCAATCACGAAACCCTCGCGCTGATGTCAACCTTCATTTGTGTACAAATGCCATCTTTCCTGTGGGCATCAAGGCACAACCATTACGAGACTTTAAACTAAGCTTCTCTAATTCCCAAAAACCTGCTCCTTTTCTTCTTCTACGCATCTCCTATTCTTCATTCCATCCACCCCCCCCCCTTCCCCTCCCAGTGAGACATGAGGAATCGAGCTGTGAATGACAACAGGAGATGAACTCTGCATATATTTGTAAAAAAAAAAAATGTCTGAAATACATTTAATGAAGACTTTTTAAAGGACAAAATGAGAAAAAGGCGAGGACAGGAAATGCCCGTGGGCAGCTAATGATAAGAAGGGTACGACTTAAACCTGGAAGATGGAACGGCGTGGCGACGTGGCCCACGATTTCTATCCGAATGATGAAAAAAGTAGGAGATGAGAAGTAGGGAGAAGAAAAGTAGAAAGGAAAATGGTGTGTAATGCATTAAAACTTGTAGTCAGGTCTGTTTCACAGACTTCCAGCTACTCTTCTGGATGTGTTATAGGTCTTGGGCAATTGGTTTGTGTTCACAGAGACACACACACACACACACACACACACACACATACACACACACACACACACACACGCACACACACGTATACACATGAAAGACTTCTTTGGGCCCAGGTTATATGCATTGTGAAAAAAGTTCCTGTATTTGTTATTTGTATGTATAATTCAGAGTACCAAAAATACGAAAGAAACAAAGATGTAGAATTATTTCTTTATGTAATGCAGACTGAATGGTTGTACAAATTTAATAATCACTAGTGTAAAAAAAGACTTGATTTTTGTTGCGTAATTTTTTTTTTCCTCTTTGAAAATAATAAACTAGTTTAATCTCTGTTGACATCACACGAGAACGCAACGGTGAACGCTTTTGTGCGTGTTTTTGCATACGACTTTGTGTGTGAATGCGAGAGTATATGTCTATATGTCACTGCGTATGTGTGATATCTGACACATGGGTTTTTGCTAGCCACAAGGACACCTCTAGATTTACCCAGAATGCTGCTGGCCGCATACTAACAGGAAGCCTAGAAATAAACAGAGATGTTGTGAGGGACTCCACACAGCCTACAACTCTTCACGATACCAATTTGACTTTGACATTCCATCAACACTGCTGCTAGCATGCTAGCCACATCAGAAATGCTTTTTGAACATCTCAGGACAGAAATAAGAGTGTTTGCAGTCAGGGGACTGAAATTCATCCTTCCGTCCAATTTATGTTGAAAATAAAATCGGTTTACATTTTGAAGGAATAAATGCTTCAAGTCTGTATTAACAGCTTGACAATAACAAATTCGAACCATGATTTATCTTGGAGGATACATCATACACGTACAGTATGTGTAAAAAATGTAACCTAAAAGCAAATTGCATGTCAAAAACAATGCATCCTGGTGGGAATACTTGATCTCAAGTCAACCAATGACACTGCAAAGGGAATGAGGCAATTCAGTGATGATTATGGCAATGAAATTTATATTTGCAGAGAGAGAGAAAAGTCACTGATCTTTAGTTTTAGAGTTAAGACATCTTGTAAGAGAGCTAAGTACAGCATGGTTAACAGAAGCAAAGCCTAATGGGTAGAGTAGTGTAAAAGGTACCTCGGCAGAAAACACCCTGAGCCTGTGGCTGCTACACAGTAAGTTGAAGAAACTAATAAGGCTGCAAGAAGTGGTTTTGTGGTGAGATGAGGCCTCAGTTGGCATCTCAAGGGTAAGTTGTCAATGCAATTTGGATCTTGACCAGGTTGAATGTCTCTGAACTAAAAAAAAATAACAAGAAATACATTTAACACCACAATTCAGAACAGTTTGGTGGGGGATATTGCACATTGCATGCTCAATAAAGATTTAAAACAGGCCTGGAAATCAATAAGAGACAACGCATGAACATTACAAATGTTCAAAAGCAGTCGTTACATGAAGCGGAAATCTTTTTTTTTTCTCAGCTGCCTTTGATCAGTGGTTTATTGTCGGTTTGCAGGGTCACTGCTTACTGTTCCATTGTAGCTAGCCGTGGTCTTCACCCCATTAGTTTTTATGGGTCGTAGAGAAAGGACCTGCCCTAAAGGTTTTTGTTTGATTATAAAGCGTTCACTTTGTAGAAGAACTGTTAACTTAAAAACTATATGTAATGTGAACAATACATATGTTTAATAGTGCTCTATCTTTAATAGCTTTACCATGTTATGCTAAGCTCGCTAAGTTCAAAGAAACATTCATCATTAACCAAAGCTAATTCTTATTATGCATTTCTCACAAAAAATGACATTGACAAAATGACATGATATTTCATCATGGTTAAGATGTCCAATCCTGCAGGCAAGTAAATGTAGAAAAACAAACATTAGTAATACATAAGGTTTGTTTAAGATTAGCGTCATGCTAAATTGTACACAGGGTAGTTAGGGACTACATTGTGCGATTCATTTGCATGTTTCTTGTTCTTAACAGAGTGAATATAGAGGAGCTGCATACATTTTGTTTTGCTGTTGTGGTTTCCACATTTGCATACAGCCTGTGCTGATGACACATTAGCATGCTAAGAAACTTTCTCTGTGAAGTCCTAAAAAGAGGAACTAACCCCAGACCATAGGGAAGCCAAGGACCCACACATACACATATAGTACGCATTTACCGTACGCATTTACACACTTAGATACACTCAAAGTAAAACAAAAACAGAAACATTCTCCTATTTGATAAAGGAAGATTATTTATACATAAAAGGGCATGGCTACTTCTGTTAGCATATATTTAAAAACACCTGCGTCAGGTTCAGGTTTTGCAAATATGAACGTGTCGGAATGTCCCGTTGCCCTTTACTGCCCTTTACTGCTCATTACTGTTGTAATGGCCATAATGAGAGACATGAAAATGCAGAGAGAGAGAGAGAGAGAGAGAGAGAGAGAGTAAAAGAGAGTGTGAGAATTTAACAAAGAGCTTTATGCCAACTATATATTCATGTGCAAGAGTGTGTATATATGCAAATGTATGGCTCTACGAGACTGAGAGTGCAACGTCTGAGGCAACACTTTTTGCATGTTAAATCATCAGGTCTTATCGAAAATCATATCATAATCTCACTTTTGCTAGCTTCCGCTTTGACTACACATACCCACATGGCAGTCGCCGTGTGTTTATTGGACTGACTCTAGCTGTTCTGTAGTATATCAATATTTCCTTGTATTTTAATTTCTGGCAGCATTTTGCGCATCAACACTTTGATGTCTAACTCAAAGTTTTTATGCAATGTCGGTGATTTCGAATTTAGCTATATGCTAATTACTAAGCGGATATTTGAACTGACTCTAAAGGGTTTTTGTTGTGAATCTTCCAAAAATACATATTCTAAAGATTGTTCCATTTGTAGTAAGTGCCGTCAATTAAAGAACACGTGGCTCAAACTATTTCCCTCACGTTAGCACGCAAACTACAAGATCCCAGCAGACGAAATATCATGACACTGCAAAACCAGCAGACACAGGTTTGGGTTCTTCAGAAATGAAGCTTTTTGTGGTGACTTTGGTTTGACGCTTCTGTGTCACACGATGCAGTGAGCAGGGGATAATGATCGCATGGCTTTTGATTAGCCAAATGAATTGGTTATTGCCTAAATACATTTTTTTTTTGTTTTTTTTTTGTCAGATGACAGTCTTTTGTCTATTGACAGCAGTTTCTAACATAAGCACTGACATAAGCTAGCTAACTATTTATTCATAGTTTAGTGGGTTATAGTGTGTAAATCTATGACCGTAAACAATCCTAATACTGAAATATTAACCAGAATTTAGTTTAGGGCATGCACACAAGTTGGAAAGCAAAATCGTTTAGCATCATTATATATGTATTATGTATTATAATTATATTTCTCAAATCTGTAATCAAAATAGATGCAATATTGAATATTATAAATGTTATGTTTAAAAAGAATGGTTGGCAGACACCAAAAATACATCAGAAAAAAAGGCAAACATTGCTTTGCAAACCAACTTGGGACTTTTTGGTAATCTTCCAGTGTTTGGTTAAGCTTCTCGATTTGACTGAAACATGAATCAAGTTCAACTCTTTTTCCGGGTTGACAGTGGAAGGGGAAAAAAAATTAGGGAATGTTTGTAAATATTGTAGATGCCATGGGAACAAGCACCTGAGAGGCGGTTACCTGTGGCCGACATAATTTTTACTATGACAGCTGTGTGTTTAAACATCTGACCTGAGCTTGGCTTCCTTGAGATTTCAACCTGCAGTTTTAATATAAGCTTAAACATGTTTTAACACTATATCATCTTAGAAGAATCTCATAACCCAGATAATGCTTCTGTAGGAAGAAACTCCTATCGTCTCCTCTCATTATTGTGCTATAAAAAGGCATCAATTATGTGTAAACAAGAACCTAAAAGGGAACTCCACGAACTACCAGGAAAAAAAGTAAAATTCTGGACCGCCACATAATTTTAACTACCAGTTTTTGACCTGCCAAACTTGTCTTGTGACACTGGTCTGACTTAAAGACCCCATATATCAAACATTTTTGTTGCTGTTAGTCCATGATATTAGCTTTGAGGCTATGTATACATTAGTGTCCTGAAAGTTGTAAAATATACTTGTAGCAGATATACTCTGCTTAAATGTTCTTACAAATAGGCCTACACATTTTATGTTTTATATCAAAAGTCTTTAAATTCTGAGAAAATGGACAAACTAAGGAGCATTTATGCATTATATCCAATCAAATCTCTCTAGTGTGAGAACACCCCTCCCCCTTAATACCACCTGCCACTGATTAGCAATAGCAAGTTGCAAGTCCATGTTTTGGTGGCTGATATTTCACTCTTGTTTGGGAAATACATCAACATAGGAAAGAAAACCGGTCTTCAAACCATCCATCCATCATTGGGTCATGAGCTGTGTGCTGAATTTTAAGGAAAAGGTATGTAGCCTACTGTCTACTTTTTATTAATTGTACTGAGAGAATCAATAAACAGCCATGCGGTGTTTTAGGTGCGTTCACACCATGCCATAATTACTGTAAAGATTCTGAACTGTAAAAAACCTTCACGTGCTTGTTGAACTTGTAAATACAACATGTAAACTCGAAATTTTATGAGAGCTTCGACCGCTGTACTACTACCTGACCACTGCAGGTGTGTTTTACTTGAAACGGCGCTGTGCTGGCCGATCGTTGTTTAACATCAAAGTACCGCGCGCGCGATTCGAAAATATACGGAGCTTTGTTTACGGTTCTTACGACATGGCGTGAACGCAGCATTTAAATTGGAGTCATATTAACACACATGTAGACCTGGATTAACTAAAAGTGAAACCGTAAAAATACTTTTTTTGTGTGCAAAATCTCTCATCTTCATTTAGTTTAAGTTGAAAATAGCTACACACACTCCTATATATATATATATATATAATAAAAATGACCAATATTTCAATTGAAAACGGAACATACAAAAATGAAAAATAATGAAAATATTTAATTAAAATTATAATAATATTTCAGCGATTGAAAATAATTAATCTTTTCTCAACTACACTTATTTTACATCTCATTTCTGCACTACTAAAAGTTAAATCATCTTCATGATTAGTTCCTGCAAAGATTGTGGGTACTATTCTGATTGAACACATATTGAATATACAGTATATATAGAACTTAAATGCACACTCATTTGTTTTGTATAATGCAGCTGTCAAAAATGCAGGTAATTCTGCATTACAAGCAGACAGGTCATTGTTGGATCTGAATCTTAGTTGCTTTTGAGGAAAATAACTTGAGCTGTACGGTTATACTATAGCTCAAGTTATTTTCCTCGAAAGCAACTCACAATATAATAAAAATATATGTTGATGACAGTGTGAGCCATATAAAAAGATTCAGATCCAAAAATGACCATGCTTGTAATGCAATTATTAATTTGGCTAAACTCAGAAGAATTTGAGCAGTTGAATGTCAGCGGTGCAGATTTCCTTCCTGTTCATTGTTTTAAAGGGTGGAAATCTTTCTTATTAGACTTCATTAGACTTGATATGCTAGCGGTGGCTGAGTTAAAGGCAAAATGATTAGATCTGCTAACGAGGGCAGGGCGTTTTCAGCGCTGAGAGTTATGATATTTGCGTTCTCTGGAACGGCCGTGGAGTTCATATTAATTCAGGTGACTGCAGAATGAAGTGTGTCAGTGGTTATATGGCCACACCATGGGATTCATGTGGGTCTCCAACAAACCACTCCATATTTACCTAAATTAACCACACGCAAACATACTCTGGAACCTTTACACACATCTCTGGTCTGTGCTGTGACCTATTACAATTCTTACTGTCATACCTGAACAGTTATTTGCTTGAAACCACATACGCATTTAGACACACCTAAACCCAAGCAAGTCTAACCACACACATAAAGAGATGTCTGTGTTGAAAAAAAAAAAAAAAGAACTACACATCTGTCTGGCCGGGTTTCCCCCTGTAATTGCATTGTTTTACAGAAGGCCTATTGGTGATTAGCTGGCAGATGAATTTTGTTTGCATTTTCTGTGCTTTAAAGAGTATTACACTTCGTATTACAGAGTATTACACTACATTACATAAAATCTTTTAGAATAATAATTATGCATAACTCATTAGAATTTAAAAAAATGTAATTTATTCTTGTGATGGCAGAGCAACATGTTTGTTTGTGTGTGTATGTACATGTATATGTACACTACAGTCATATGCAAAAGAAAGGACAGGTGGCCTGCTGTGGCAGGATCTTGCACACTGTGCTTTATTGAACAAAAACTAGGCCAAAATGTAAAAGCCATGTGTGACAAACTAAGTACCCCCTTACTGCTTCGATAGGAATTAAGAGGGTAAGTAGCAGTCAGGCACTGCTAATCAAATGCATTTGAATAATTGATCTTCAGCAAGTGTGATCACCTCTATAAAAGCAGAAGTTTTGGCAGTTTACTGGTCTGAAGCATTCAGTTGTGTGTTAATACAATGCCAATGAGGAAATTCATCAGCAATCTTAGAGAAGCTATTGTTGCATCAATCTAGGAAGGGTTACAAGGCCATTTCCAAACAAATTGAAGTCCATCATTCTACAGTGAGGAAGATTATTCACAAGTGAAAAACATTTAAGACACTTCCCGAGAATGGACATCCCAGACCCTGCACGACTAATAGAAACTGCAAAAAACCCAAGAGCTACATCTCGGACTCTACAAGGCTCATTTAACATGTTAAATGTTCATGTTCATGACAGTTCAATTAGAGAAAGACTGAACAAGTATGGCTTGTTTGTAAGGGTTGCCAGGAGAAAGCTTCTTCTCTCTAAAAAAACATGTAAGCATGGCTTAGGTTTGCAAAGTTGCATCTGAACAAACCACAAGACTTCTAGAACAATGTCCTTTTAACAGACGAGACCAACGTGGATATGTTTGGCCATAATGCACAGCGCCACGTTTGACAAAAACCAAACACAGCATATCAGCACAAACACCTCATAAGTGGGGTGATGATTTGGGCTTGTTTTGCAGTCACAGGACCTGGGCATCTGTAGTCATTGAGTCGACCATGAACTACTCTCTAGAGTCAAATGTGAGGCCATTTGTCGAACAGCTAAGCTTGGCTGAAATTGGCTCATGCAACAGGACAATGATCCCAAGCTCACCAGCAAATCTACAACAGAATGGCTGAAAAAGAAAATAATCAAGGTGTTGCACTGGCCCAGTCAAAGTCCAGACCTCAACACGATTGAAATGCTGTGGCAGGACCTTAAGAAAGCGTTGCATAAACAAATGCCTGCAAACCTCAATGAACTGAAGCAACGTTGTAAAGAAGAGTGAGCTAAAATCCCTCCACAACGATGTGAGAGACTGATAAAGTCATATAGAAAATTATTACTTTATTGGTAGTCATTAGTCATTGCTGCTAAATCTGGTTTTACAAGCAATTGAATCATAGGGTGTCAATATTGGCTTTATTTTCGTTAAATAAATATATTGGCACAGTGTAATATGTCATGTGTTGTTGTTTATCTGAGATTGCATTTACTTAATTTTAAGACCTTGTAAAGACCAGGGCTGCATTTCCCGAAAGCAAGCTGACATTCAGTAGCCTGGTTAAAACCAGACCATTCTCAGTTGTAACTGAGTTATGGTCTGGCAAAGCGTCATAGACAAATCATTTCCAGAGGGGCGTCACCAACGGACGTCGCGGATAGACCTAAAACCAATCAGAGCGATGAAGGAGATGACGTATGCAGAGCGGCGGCCGGCAGAGTAACATCTCCGAGTGTTGTTCTTTGCTCGGTTTTTAACAAAAAGGAAACTTTCAAATCGCTTAAAACAGACGCGATAGCTGATTCGAACGAGTGATGTTCGACGGCGGCATCCATCTTTGTAATGTAGGCTACAAAATCTTCTTCAACATCCCAGCGCTGTCGTCCTCGTGTAAAGCCCACCCCAACGTTTCTGATTGGTGCCTCGATTTCGACGGATTGGAAATGGGCTTGAATGAGCTCTTTGCCAGACTAACTTTCAGATATATTTTATTTAGATTACATAAAAATGTAATTTACGTCTTTTAGTGCGCATGTGCGAACATGCACTACTACGCAAGAACGAGCCTATTATTGAATCTGGAAATAAAGCAAAATAACTGAGAAAAATTTGAAATAGTCCTCAAATGCCATGTCCGTATAGCAAAATATCCAGCATTAATTCGATCTCAAACAGATTCATTAAAATAAGTTATTACTCCAACACCTGCGTGACATCATTAACCAACTTGGTTGAACGACCAATTTGCGACAATACGGTTTTGGGAAACAGTCGATCGTGACTAGCTAGTTCATTTCTTCAACAATGCATCAGACTATGGTAGTTAAGCAGCAAGTTACGCCGTTGTATGGGAAACACACCTCAGATTAGTTTTTTTTTTAATTATGTACTTCTGTATAAATTAATAGATTCGGGCAAAATTGATTGACGGTTGCATTTATTGATAGCAAAAAGAATAATCACATTAGACAAAAAATATTTAATAAAAAACACTCCGATAACGTGACTCACTTTGTGAGTGCAGATTCTGTGTGGCCTGGTGATTGGATTAAATAAAAATCAAATGATAGCCTACATCTTTGTAACATGCTATAATCACAACGATCATTATCATTGCAAAAAGTCATCACAGAAAATTAAAGCCTAACAGTCAATCTGAAAACAGTATAAAACAAATGACTACAACCACAATTGACTTCAATTACAAAGCCTGTCAGTTTAATTTCAGATTCTTAGTTCGACACTTTTTGTGGAAGCGTCTTGGCCCAGCCCGATGGACTATTGCCAAGAATTTTAATAAGGCTGAAGCCAAGTCGTACGTGAAAATACATGCTTCATGTTGATAAAAATGAGAGCGGTTCGTGGTGATGTAATAAGCAGTGTCTATGAAGTTGTGTTTAAAACGTCGGGAACCTCTGTCCTTCTGTTGCTAAGGTGAGCAGTTATCTGTGGTCTGTATGTTTGTTTTCAACACTTTTTTGCCACTTGAGAATGCGGTGTTCACCATTGTCTTTTCAGCAATCGTAAATCTTTAGCATAATCTCCCGTCAAAACATGGAAGATAACAGATAAACATCTCTCTTTTTACTGGGGAAGCCTGGGGGTTTGCAGAGTGGCCAGTCGACGAGACTACATGCCGGCTGCCACACGTACACACACACAGGGATAGACACAGTCTGGTGGAATATCGCAATAATACATGTAAAAGATCTTTTTGGATAAAAAAAAAAGTTAATGTATTCATTAGTGGTGTTTACTTAGGCAAGCATCACTATTATTACTATTATTAAAGTGATCGTTCACCCAAAATGAAAATTATCCCATTATTTACTCACTCACAACCCAGGTGTGTATGACTTTCTTCTTTCAGACAACACATTCAGAGTTATATAAAAAAATATCCTGGCTCTTCCAAGCTTTATAATGGGAGTGAATAGGAACTGAGATTTTGAAGCCCCCAAAAAGCGCATCCATCTTAAAAGTAACCCATACGTCTCTAGGGAGTTAATAAAGGCCTTCTGAAGCGCAGTGATGCGTTTTTGTAAGACAAAATATCCATATTTATTACTTTATAAACTATAATCACTAGCTTCCGGTAACGGCCGTACGCTAGTCGAGTTCCGGCGGAAGAGTGACCTCTGACCCGATGTAACCCTTTAAAGTTTAAACTTTGGAGTATTCTTAAAAATAAAGGTTCTTTTTTTGCATCTATGGTTCCATGAAGAACCGTCAACATCCATATAATCTTTCTATCGAACAAAAACTTATTTCTAGTGGACAAAGGTTCTTTATATTAATGTTCTTCACACTAAAAATGTTGAACATTATAAGGTTCTTTATATTAATGTTCTTCACACTAAAAATGTTGAACATTATAAGGTTCTTTGGGGAACCACTTAACCAATAAAGTATCAAACTCTGGAGTTTATAGCACCAATACAGATATGAATGGTGCCTCAAATCACGCGTCTTGTTGAGTATAGGTGTAATTCTTTTCCAAGTAATTGAAAATGATTTATCCATTGCTTGATACAACTAGTGAACAGAAAATCACTGAGATTTGAGCATGTACTCTTTTGATCAACTAGAACTGTCTAACAATGCTCTAGCAAACACAAACAACACCTTGACCATTTTAACCACGGTGTTAAAACTTTTGAACCGGTTACTTAAACCATCCGATTTCACTAAAATAAAATTGGACTTCCCAACACACTTAAATGAAAAATATGACGTGGCCTTTGAACTTTTAAAAATGTATGATTGCTTTTCCTATTAGATGCTTAGTTTATTCTCACGTGTGGTTGGGCGATAAAACTTGTTCTTTGGAAAGCTTGGTGAATCACGGTGCTAAAAGTTCATCAGTTCATCAGTAGAAGGGGACAGAATGGGGCATTACGGTAATCAGACACACACTTACGCAGAGTTCAGCAGTTCACACTCGGTAAAGCATAAAGAGGGGGCGTTCAGGTAGATGACAACAGCGACAGATGGAGTGAATGATGAGCGAGAGAGAGACAGAAGAGGAGGAGTTGAAGGGGCTTCTGGGGTTTTTAGGGAGGGAAAGAACATGTCTTTAGTGGGAATGAGAGGTGATTTGAAGGCCAGAGAGGGAAAGGTGTGTGCATATGTGTGACCATAAACAAGATCCGCTTTCAAACAAAATCTAAGCTTCTGAATGGAAGAGTAGCCAAAAACGTACACTCATAACAGTGACTGTCTGGCGGTGAAACTGGAATTGAACTGGTTTTAAAATGTATTTTTGGGAATCTGCTTTGAAACAGTAACCCCTGTGATACAAGCTGCTCAAAAAATGACCCTATATGTTAACTATACTACAAACTAAAAGTACCCAAAAACTACATTTTTAAATGAAGAATATCCATCCAAATGAATCAATTTACTAAAATGAACTGGACTTTTTTATTTTTATTTGAAAACTTTTTTTTTATTACACTTACAAAGTCCCCCCCCCCCCCCCCCCCCCCACCATCCAAAATTCCCACCCTTTGTGAAATCATCTTAAATATGGTATAAAAAACTGACATTTTAAAAAAAATCTTTAGCCCTTATACTGTAAATGTATAGCCCTTTAGTCTTTATGGTCAAATAACAATGGGTAGCAAAACACTCCACATACTTTTTCAGTAAATGTTACCATTACCACAATGAAATGGGAAGAATGGTCCATGATGTATTATTTGTATTATGATTATTTGTATTTTCAGAGCAGTCATCCTAACAGACACAAGACTTTTAGATGCCAAAGGCAAAACTGTATTTTCAGTGACCTTATCACCTTATTTGCACGAACTCTTCTCTTCTCTTCTCTTCTCTTCTCTTCTCTTCTCTTCTCTTCTCTTCTCTTCTCTTCTCTTCTCTTCTCTTCTCTTCTCTTCTCTTCTCTTCTCTTCTCTTCTCTTCTCTTCTCTTCTCTTCTCTTCTCTTCTCTTCCTAAATGGATTTAAAATTGTTGTTTTTTTTGTAATTTAATTATTCCAAGTTCAAATTGCTCTCCACATTGATTTTATAAGGTCCTTGCCTTCAGCTCAATGCTATTGGTTAAGCCAATGTTGCTGTGAAGGGTTGTTCAAACAAACAGAGCAATGGTTTGATAGTGCCACAGTGTTTATACTTTTCGGGGGAATAAATCTACTAATGGCCTTAAAGTTGTTTTTACATATCATCTTGAAAAGGAGAAAGTATTTCAACATACTGATAAAAAATTACCCACCTTTAAATAAAACCTTTATTAAAAATAACTTGAATAAACTTTCATTACAATTTTTCACATTGCTAAAACATATTTCTTGAAATCTTCATCCATTTTCTCACAACATTAAACACAAAACCAAATCTTCAAACTACATTCACAAAACCCATGACTCTTGTGGGAAAATCAAACAATTGCATCAACCATTTCACCTGTACTCAAAATCAAACATTGCTTCCAGATCTTACACACAGCCAGTCAATATATAAACACTACAGATCATTATCTGTAGTTTCAGAAAAAAGTATATTGTATTCTGCAATTACGTAAAATAGGTGAATATATTGTTTACTGTAAGTTTTGATTGTATTTTATTAGGGGTAAGTTATTGGTAGGTTTTGGTTTAGGGGTAGGGATAGGGTTAGGACTACATTTTTGGACAGGAATGTTGTTCCAGAATAAAATAAGTTGATCCTGGAACATATCACGGTCACCCTACCTCCTCTCCCTCTCAGATCTTTTCCTTCTGTTGTTGGTATCAACATTCAGTGCTGGCTTGATTTGTACAGTTGGTTTGATCACATCATTAGAAACAAGTGTGACCAATTTTGAACCTTTGTGCGTACCGGTTCTGTGATATAGTTGTGTTTAACCTTTGCCTCTTATGTTTACAGAGTTGCAACACAAGTACCTCACAGTGTGAATGTGAGTTTTGCAAAAAAGAGTGCATGAGATTTGCAAATGGTGTCTAACTGCTTGAACTTGTTTAAGGTTTTACAGAAAGAGTGACTTATTCGACAAACGGGATTAGGCCTTTGAGAATTTGGTTCAGAGTATGGGGTTCATTGTCTTAGCGATTGTGTAAAATAATACTTTAATACTCTCTTACAACATAACCATTAAAAAGAAGTCACCATACTTATTCATGATTTGCGTGTTTGAGACTATCTCAGCAATTTTTTTGTACATTTCCTCATTGTATTTAGTTTAACATAACTAAATAACTGAGATTCTTCTATCATTGATAGTCTGTTTTTTTTAACTTTCTTTGTCCTGAACCATAACTGTTTATATTTGAAGGATAACTTATACCACACGTTTGTGCTACGGATCTATTAAGGTTTGTTAAGGAGATGTCTATAATACTTTTCTAAATGATATAACTGATAAAACAGATTAGAAGATATAATAGGCAAAAAAATCCCATAGAATTCCATTGACCAAAGCCATATCTATGGGCGGATTTTGAGATTTGGTAAGCAACAGGAATCGACAGTCTTTAATTACTTAGTGTGACATTCACCAACAACATATTAATCACGTTTGTGATACACCACCTTCCAGGTGTCAGCTGGACGATTAGGACCATAGGGCCCTATAAAATTCGGTTTAATTTTTTCCCAAATTCCGTTTTATTTTTTCCCAAATTCCGTTTTTTCCGTTTTAATTTTTGCAAATTCCGTTTTTTCCATTTTAATTTGTGGGAATTCAGTTTTTTTCCCCCTTTACTGTTATTTTAGTTGTAAAAAGAGTGTGCTTTTAATGTTAATGATTAAAATGTACACAAATAAAATAGGAATGACCTTAAATTTATTGAGGTAACAGACATATACTCTTACTTTTCAGCACAAATACTGCATGATGCAACATAACACTGCACTCTAAGTACTTCAAGTAACAACTAAATATGGTTTTGAGCTTTAAACTGTCCAGTAAAATAAATTATATTAGTTTATATAAGTTTAAATAAGTCACACTCTGTATCTCTCGCGCACTGTCGAGCGCGCTCTCGGACACACTCGGTCTCTCTCGCGCAGTGTCACTTTGCTTTTGTCCAGTCCGGCGCATCATAGACATACGTGCACGAAGGGGATGGGGTGCGTGCGTGTGTGTGTGTGTGAGTGTGAGGAAGAGAGAGAGAGAGACGCGTGAGTGACAGAGAGACGGAGGGAGAGCAGGGAAAGGAAACCTAACTGAAAGAATACGCTGCGTGTTTTAAATAGCGTTAAAAAAAATTAACGAAACGCAATATGTGGCGGCCGGTGTTGGTTCTGTGGCGCACTTCCACGAATTAGTCTGTGTGGGAAACACTTCATAAAAGTCAGGTGCGAACTGCTCGGTTCGGTACTGAGGGCTTGGCGTCGAGTTTCTTAACTTTTTCGCCGACGAAAGCAGAGCCGTGGAGAGCCGCTTCGCCATGCTTTCATTGTTTTGATGCCGTCATTGGAGCTGAAATGACGGAAGGGGGGTTGTGTCGCCCAGATTTGCTTCCCCCTGTCTGCATTTTCCCCAGACATGCGTTCTCCTCCCACACAAAAACAGAATTTCATTCTAAATATGTAAAATTCCACGAAATTCCGCGTTACCACTAGATTCCGCGTTAATTGTCCAATTCCGCGATTCCGTCCGCGATTCCGTGATCGCGGAAATTATAGGGCCCTACATGTAGTGTTGGTGTCGCACAGTGTACCATGGCTTTTACTCAAGATCTCACTGGAATCATATCATCATAAAATACTTATAAAAATTCGTAAACCCAGCATAATGTATGCACTTGATGCACAGTTGCTTAGTTGATAGCGCAGTTTCCTCACAGCAAGAAAGTCTCCGGCCGAGTCCTGGCTGAGCGAGGAGGCCTTTGTGTGTGGATTTAGGATTTTTTGCATTTTTTCCCTTATTTATGCATGGGTTTCCTCCAAGGGTTTCCCCCACAATTCAAAGACATGTAGGACAGGTGAATTTGAGACCCTAGATTGAATTTGAATGTGTCCATGTCTGTGAGTCGTTATCCATGCGATCCCTGCCTTTGGCTCCGGTATCCTTGAGTGATAGCATCCTTGCGACCCTAAAAAGGAAAAGCAGTTTGGAGATTGGATGGATTGGATCAGAAGTTATTTGTGTTGTCTTTTCTTGTTTTAGTGTCTATACATTTCTAGGGGTCATTGGGTGCCATATACTTCTAATATATAGAAAGTTATAAATATAAAATTTCCTTTTGCATTGGTGCCTGCAACTACACTTTTTGTTGTCTAGTCAATTATCAGTTAAGTAGAATATAATGTCCCTTCAGGGATGTCATGTTCCAATGTTTTGCCTTCAATACTGCGGATAGATTGAAGAATGCGGATAGCTTCCCCTTACCTTCAATCCCTTACACTCTTCTTTTCTCACTTTCTCACTTCCTCACTGATAAAGATGGAGTGAGTTTGTCTGGGACATGGACTCTTGGGGATCTCTGCCTGTGTTTGTTTAGTAGGCGGGGAGCTCAGCAGAGACTGTGTGTGTTTTTGTACTGCTCAACTTTTTCTGAGGTAATGCTGCCCTGATATGACCCCTGCCCTGATATGACCGCATGGGAGAGAGAGAGTGGGAATGTGACAGAGCAAAAGTGCAGCGTCTGCAGTGTCTCGTCTGGTTCTTTGAGTATATATTCATCTTTTTGGAGCCGGTTTGCTAATGCTATAGCTGATGTCACAGTCTGAAAATATCAGCTGGCAGGTCAGCTTGCCTTCTAGGGTATCCTTAGAGGAAGTTGGACGAGCCGTCGGCTGTTGTTGGAGTGTGAATTGGACATTTGTCTGAAGTATTTGAGTTGAGGCTGGAGTTGAGGTCACTAGAAGTGTCTGCGGTCAGGGACACCTCGCTGGGAGAGGAAATGGAAATGCAGGGAGGCCTCGGGTCAACCACTATGATTCCACATGCTGCATAGTTCGATTCCTGGACGTTTGGGAGTAGGGGTGGGCATTTTAAGGAATGTAGCTACTGTGATTCTGATTCCTCTCAACAATTCTGGTTCCTCGATGATTCCATTAACAATTCTTTTATTCCGTTGAGGGGTAAAGGAATTGCACCCATAGATTATACATGCCTTTCAAAAAAAATAAAAATAATCTAGCAATATTACTGTCAACCATACTTTGGATGTAGTTTGTCTGTGAGTTTAGAAAGGAATAAATATCACAGAAGACAATTTCTTAAGCACTTGAAAGATCGTGTCATGTAATTTCCATAGATCCAAAGCTGAATCAGCAGGCTCAGATAGTAGGGGTTCACTCTTAAAAATAAAGGTTCATTATTGGCAGTAATGTTGCCGTGAAGAACCGTCAATATCCATGAAACCTTTTCATCGCACAAACGGTTCTTTTATAGTGGAAAAGGGTTCTATAGATTATTAAAATGTTCTTCACAATAAGAAAAAAAGATTATTTTAAGAACTGGTCCCTGAAAGGTTCTTTGGGGAACAAAACAATGTTCTTCTACACACTTAATTTTTAAGAGTGTAAGGTGGGTCAAGTGGTGTTTATTTTGCATAAGCGAACATTGGAGAAGCATTAAACGGAAACTAACGTCAAGACTATCATTCGACTGCCGTATTTTATACATTTTATTAATGGATCCAGTTCTTAATCCTCAACAATATTTAGGAAGAGTGCGCATTGTCAGAATGATGTGTGTGTGCATTTCTGTTCTTGGCTTGTCTTCTCCTAGTTCTTTAGTACTGACAGCACTCGCCTCCTGTCCACTTTGATATACTGATAACTCAACGTGACTCTGATAAATGTGGACAGAAATTGAATTATCCCAAGCTCTGGAACTTCTCTCCACTTTCGGTCTGCCTCTTATTAAAGATGGAGAGTCAGGCAATGCCAGTTATAGGGGTAGCATATGGATCGCTCCTCTAATTGACTGATAGTATCTATTGGCAGGCACACTGATTGGTCAATAAGATTGCATGGCAGAGTTTTCTGTCTAAGTCAGCAAGTTGACTGACACTGATTCTAAGCCATTCTATATCAAACATTTATATTTAGAACTTTGGCGTCCATTGCAAGCAGCGAGAATCTTCTTCTGACGATTTAAATCTCATATGGCACTCGGGAAAGCTAATCCAAATGCTCTTTAAGCTGAATCTTGGAAAACGAAGAAACCTCAATGGAAGTAACTTTTGGAACAGAGCATTCCAGTGGGAATCTTTAGAATGGAGTCAACTCTGTGGTGTGCACTGTACATTGGTTTTACAGTGTAATTCAGAGTGCATTATGGCTAGAATATGATTTAAAAATATAGGGAATGAAGTTGTTCAAAATCTGGACAACACTACAAAATGACTGACATCACTTTTAGTGCACTATTTTGGGAAAAGGAATACAAGAAAGGCGTCTGTGGCAACCAGACACCATTGTATGACAGTATCATGCAACAACACTGGCATACTGCCTTACCCACTATACATATTTTTGCAATCAACAGCAAAGTCTGTAAGAACATGCAAATTGAGAAGCAACAAAGCCTTGCTATAGACTGAGAAGTTGATTTTTGGCTGTCCGTTTCCCCATTTACAGATGAGGTTGACTAGGCGAGGGTAGCTGTAATGCAGTAAATGAATTGCTGTCAGAACTCAGAGAGAACATTGCTGGCATGTTTGGTTTAACGCTCTGTTTCTTACATTCTGTATTTCTTTCTTGTTCTCTACCTTGCTTTTTCGGTCTTGCTTGGTCTACTGCAGGCCGCAGAGCAGGAAAAGGCAGGTGGTTGACGCTAACGGTCGAACACTGTTTGCGTATGTGTGTACTGGATAAACAGGTTGAGGGGCAGAGGTGGAGGTGGGGTGTTTTTGGAGCGGGGGATGGGGAATGTTTTCCCTAAAACAATGAGTTTTCCGAGAGACTTAGCGCTGACTAGCTGAGTGTTAAAGCTGAGGGTGGGAAAGAAAGAAGAGTTTTTTTTTTTTTTATTGTTCCGAGGTTCTGCCCAAATCAGCTTGGGGTTACAAGTCTTTATTGTGCTTGTTTCCCTTCAGTGACTTAGCTCACACACATCCATACACTCTTTTCCTCATAACTAGCAGCCAGCCATTGTCATAGTTGTCTTTGTAATTACAGCTTGTTACAGTAGAAGAGAGCAGAGATGTTAGCTGTGTTAGCTGTACTGCAGTAGTAAATCTCCTCACAAGTTAACGTCTCTAATAATCACTGTCACCTCAAAATGTCTCCTCACCCTAATTTTCATTTATTTCCCTGGCACTTTGAGAATTTACACAGAAGTTTAGATGTAAACAAAGATTGCCAGCTCTTTTTCAAAGATTAGCGAGTCAGAGAATATCCTAACTGAAACAATATTCCAATAGTGATCGAAGAATGACATTAGCATGTTGCTAAGCTAACTAAGTGTTTTTATTCATTCTTTTTGTATAATCCATTTCTTTTGCCTTGTTCATTGTCTTGGATAATCAATATTTATTTTGCTTTGTTCATTGTCTTGGATGAATTTAACTCAAATGCCATTTAAATGAATTTAACTTACATGGCAGCCTTTGCGTCAGGACAGTATCTATGATGTTTTAAAATGCTGTTTAGGTAGGCAGCTTGATAGATTTTGGAAAAAAAGCTCTGTTGTGATGTTCCATGCGTCTTGTGTGGCTTTGATACAATCAAAGTACTTGACGTAATCATGCCAATGGGCGTTATACGTAGTTCATTATTAAATGGTTTGTAAATCATTTTAAGAGCCGAATGATTGTTTGGGGAAAAAGATATGTTTGGTTTCCTAGCAGGTCTATAAATGGACCAATGAAACGCTCACCTGAGGCAGACAGAAATATATAGATATAAACGAGAAGCTGGGAGAGAGGGAGGTGTGCGGGTGGTGGGGGGTAGTGAGGGAGAGTTTAAGAGAAAGAGAGGTGATCTTGAGGCCAGGATTGGGCCAGACTTGTTGTAGCATGTTGGAGTGATACAGAGAACTGCTGCAGGGTAGCATGAACTCACTGGTCTCTCTCTCTCTCTCTCTCTGTCTCTCTGTCTCTCTGTCTCTCTGTCTCTCTGTCTCTCTGTCTCTCTGTCTCTCTGTCTCTCTCTCTCTCTCTCTCTCTCTCTCTCTCTCTCTCTCTCTCTCTCTGTCAAAAGTTACACTTTTGATAAAAGTAGTTGACTACATGCTAAGTAGCTAACTACATTGATGCTATTTAGGAGACAATAGGTGCATCCCCAATCCATTTTTATTTTAAATTGTGAGTAGTGTGTTCACACTGAAAGTTCTAACAAGAAGTGCACTTTAAATACCCGGATGATGCCTTTTTAACTAAAAACAACTCATGCTACCTTGACATGAGGTCGGAATTATCATAGTTTCCTAGTAGAAAATTGGAAATGAAGGCCCTCTCAAGTTGTATTTACTACTGGGAAACTGCAGAACATGATTTCACCAAGTGCAACATGTTCCTGGATCAACATTCCAACCAACCATTCACATTTTATCGACAAGTTTAAAGTTGATCAAGTTTAGGCTTAGAACCAGGGTTAGGTGCTTCTACATCAGTGGTATTCACCACATAATTTCCTTCTGATTTTAGGGATATCTTATGGGTATGGTAAGGTTTAGGGGTAGGGATATGGTTAGCATTACATTTTCAGACAGGAATGTTGTTCCAGGATCAACAAAATATGTTGACCCAGGAACACGTCTAACTCGGCAAAAGCAGGACGTGCTGAGAATCTCTGAGATAATTTTTATACCCAAGTTTCCAAGTTAGGCAGGCAATAAACGTTAAACATGGCGGAGGGGAGAATGATTGCTGCTGTGAATGGTATTCTTTATTAGTTTTTTATCTTTTTGTTAATGGTGCATATTTACGTATAACCATTTGAAGCATATTATATGTTTTATACACAGCGAAAATAGCTTGTATTTGAGCTAAATTCCCGAATTAGATCTAGATAGAGTGTTGAATGTTTATATGGGAAGCTAAAATCTTTTGGCTTTACTAAGATTTGCCTAATAAATTGGCAAGAATAAACCTGGTAACATCCGTGATTCCTGTTCATTCCGATAACAAAGCAGTTGAATGCAATGAGCTCGTAATCATGACTTCAGAATTGGGAAGTAGGAAAACACGTGAAGGCACCATAAATATGGAATGTTGGAATTAAAAAAAAATAAAAAAGGTGTACCTGGTGACTAAAATGAACTGAACAATCATGTTTTCATTTTATGAACCGTCTTAATGAACCGATTCGCTAAATAAAATGTTCAAACTAACTGTTTGG